>LOEQ01015961.1:0-14296 GCA_001685075.1 Bramus lutescens | reverse complement strand
TTTCTTTGACTTTATTGTTTTCTGTTGAATTGTGAATACTCAGAGTTAGGCAGTTGTTCATTGGTGATAAATTAGTAAATAGCTTAGGCTCAGCTTGCTCTTCTTCTCTCCTCCCTTATAAACACCTCTGGGGATAACTTGTCAAATTAAAGATATTATGGAAACACTGGTGATGCCTGCACTTGGGATGCGTCTGACACCTCAGACCCTGCCTTTCAGCCCAGCGTCTTTCCAATTTCCTGACCATTATCTTTGTTTCACTCTGTCTTCCTGACTCTTGACCAGAGAGCGAGCTGGCTCAGCAAGGCACCGGTCTACTCCAACACAGTGCTTCCCTTGAGCGCCTAATTATACCAATTTATACATCATCTCTCTCCAGTCACAGACTAAGCAAGGGAAAGGGGTTTGTCTACCTGATCAATCCTATTTTCTTATGGTCTAGCATCATGTCTGTTCAACAAATACTTTTCTTACCTAATCATTAATAATTTTTAAAGTTTTACAAACACAATCTAACATGGGTTCCAAAGACTGTCCTCTCATGGAACAGTTCGTCACGTGGTGTGTTAATGCTAGTATTGAGAGGCTTTATTTGATTTCTTTTCTGTCCCTGGGGGTTTGTCGGTCTGGGGACTTTCCTAAACCATAAGAATCAGCTACTGGTGTGATTGGCTTTTTGAAATAGTGTTATTGTTAAATTTTATATATTCTTGAATCTTTACTCAATTTACTCAACTCTCTTGACAATTTTCAGATTCTGCACTGACAGCCGTCTAGATGGCATTTTCCTTACTGCGCACTAGTGAGCATTCCCAGTCTGTGTCCTGGAACAGGCATGGACTGGTCATTTGGAAAGGTGAATTCATGTTTCACCTGGGAGCCTTTACAACACTTGCAGACGCCCTTAGACACTTACTAGGACTCTATTAAGCTCTTCCTCATCCACCTAATTTATCAATAATTGACTGTGAAAGCTCAACCAGACCTTGTCTGCATTTATAAGAGCATTCTTACTGCAGATGGGATCTGCCTACGCTACCCACTTAGACCGCAGCAGCGCCATTGCCTCTGGACCCAGACTTGTGCCCCAGCTCTGCCAAAAGTTGCTGCTCAGAGGAAGACTTCCCACAAACTACCTGGAAGACTATTTTATATTTTTCAGGATTGCTCTTTACACTAGGATATTACCTTCACTACTCAGGTGACAGTACATATTCAGATTTAATGATTACGAGTAAATCCCTAATGACCACTTGAATCTGGGTGTTCCAGGCTGAAACTGTAAACATGTACCACTGTCCTCTGTGTGCCTCCACCTGGGGCACACATTCCAGGTTCCTGCCATCGTAATGGATTTCTAATTTCAAGTTTTATTAGTTAGTGGGAAATGTTATACTGCAAACCAGCAAGGTGAGTAAGAACCCATAGAGCCAACCATCTAGTAAAGAATGTGCTATGCAAAATCCCCCATTGAGGGTTTCTACATCATAGGAAAGTATCCTAATCCCTAAGGGGCTATTGAAGAGATCTCCCTTAATTCCACACTATCTAAAAAAATTCAAATCTGTTTCTAATGTTACTGTGCTAATCTCCAAGCTCCGGAACGGTGAAAACAAACTAAAGATCTAGGAATTTTAAAAAATACCATAGGTACATTAGCAATTTTGAAGCTCATAAATATGTAATGAACACAATCAGGACATTTTTCAGGGAGAATCTAAGTGTTGTCTAGGCAACAGGAATGGAGATGCAGCATTTTTTAAAATCTACTTATTTATTTTACATCTCAGCCGAAATTTCTTCTCCCAGCCTCTTCCCCAGCCTCTGCCCTCCCCCCATCTACCACTCCTCCATTTCTCTTCGGAAAATGTCGGGCCACCCATGGATAGCAACAAAAAATGGCATAGCAAGTTGTGGGAAGGCTAATCATCTCCCTTTGTATTAAGACTGGGCAAGGCAACCCAGTATGAGGAATAGGGTCCCAAAAACTAGCAAAATAGTTAGAAACAGGAAAAAAAAAGAGTTAGAAACAGGTCCTGACTCCACTGTTAGGAGTTCTGCAAGAAGAGTAAACTACTTACTATGTGACAGTAAGTAACTGTCACATAGACGCAGAGGATCTAGGTCAGTCCCCGTAGGCTCATGGTTGTCAGTTAAGTCTCTGTGAGTTCCTATGTTGATTCTATGGGTTTTCTTGTGATGTCTTTGAACCCTCTGGATCCTATAGTCCTTCCTCCCTCTCTCCAGCAAGATTCTCTCAGCTCAGTCTGTTTGGCTGTGGGTCTCTGCATCTGTTTCTATCATTTGCTGGATAAAGCCTCTACTAGGATAGGTACCAATCTATGAGCACAGCAGAATATTATTAGAAATCATTACATTGACTTTTTTTAATCTCCAGTGGTGTTTGGCTCTATCCAAGGTCTCTGGGCCATCCAGCCTCCGGGTCCTAGTGCTTAAGGCAGGGTCAGGGGTGGGCTCACTCTCATGGCGTGGGTCTCAGGCTTGGTGTAACTCTAACCAAGCAAATGAAAGACCTGTATGACAAGAACTTCAAGTCTTTGAAGAAAGAAACTGGAGGATTTATCAAAAGATGGAAAGATCTTACATGTTCATGGATCAGTAAGATTAACATAGTAAAAATGGCCATTTTACCAAAGCACTCTAGAGATTCAATGCAATCCCCATGAAAATCCCAACACAATTCTTTACAGGCCTTGAAAGAATACTCAACTTCACATGGAAAAACAAAAGAAAGAGGAAGCTAAAACAATTGTGTACTATAATCATCATCCCTGATTTCAAGCTCTAGTACAAATCTATACTAATAAAAACAGCATGGTATGGGCAAAAAAAAAATCCCATTGATTCTATCAATGGAATCAAATCAAAGATCCAGGCATAAATCCACAGATCTATGGCCACCTGGTTTTTCACAAAGAAGTCAAAGTTATAAAATGGAATAAAAGAAAGCATCTTCAGCAAATGGTGCTGGAATAACTGGAGGTCAGCATGTAGAAGAATACAGATAAATATTTATCTAGCACCCTGCTCAAAACTCAAGTCCAAATGGTTAAAGACCTCAAAATAAATCCAGATACACTGAACCTGGTAGAAGAGAAAGTAATAAATTGCCTTGGACACATTGGCATAGGAGACAACTTCTTGAATAAAATACCAATAGCACAGTCACTAAAATTGACAATTAATAAGTAGAACCTCAAGAAACTGAAAAGCTTCTGTAAGGCAAAGGACATTGACAATAGGACAAAACAAGATGGCCGCCTACGGAATGGAAAAAGATCTTCACCAGCCCCATATCTGACAGAGGGATGACTTCCAAAATATGTGAAGAACTCAAGAAACTAGACATCAACAGACCAAATAATTCAATTTAAAAATGGAGTATAGGCCTAAACAGAGAATTCCCTACAGAAGAATCTCAAATGGTCGAAAGACATTTAAGGGATTGTTCAACTTCCTTAGTCATCAGGGAAATGCAAATCAAAATGGCTCTGAGATTCCATATTACACCTGTCAGAATGGCTAAGTTCAAAAACACTGATGACAGCTTATGCTGGAGAGGATGAGGGGTAAAGGGAACACTCCTCCATTGCTGGTGCAAGTGCAAACTTGTGCAGCTGCTTTGGAAATCAGTATGGCAGCTTCTCAGAAAATAGGGTATCAATCTACCTCAAGAGCCAGGATTCTTGATCATACACCCAAAGGATGCTCAAGAACACCTGCTCAACTGTGTTCATAGCAGCTTTAGTCATAATAGCCAGAACTTGGAAACAACTAAAGAATGAATAAAGAAAATGTGGTACATTTACACAACAGAGTATTACTTAGCTGTTAAAAGCAATGACATCATGAAATTCACAGGAAAATGGATGGAACTAAAAAAAAAAATCCTGAGTGAGGTAACCCAGATCCATAAAGACAAACATGATATATCCTCACTTATAAGTGGATATTAGTTGTAATGTAAAGAATAACTATGCTACAGTCCACAGACCCAGAGAAGCTATGTAACAAGGTGGGCTCAAGTGGGGAACACTGAGATCTCCCTGGGAAGGAGAAATAGAAGAGATTCAGTGAGTGGATTGGGGGCGGATGGGAATGGGAATGGGAGAGATTCGGTTTGGCAGGGAGGAGGAGAGAACTGAAAGAGACAGGTGGAAATCTGCGGCATTTGGGGATCAGGTAGAAACCTGGTGCAAGGGGAAGTCCCAGCAATCTACAAGGATGACCCAGCTAAGACTCCTAGCAATAGGAGATTGGCCATCTCTTGTGACTAGGCAAGACTTCCAGTGGAGGGATTGGGACACCAGCCAGCCACATAACCTTCGACCTACAGTCTGTCCTGACTATGGGATGTGCTGGGGTAAAGGTAGGGCCAAGATTGTGGGTGTGGCCAACCAATTACTGGTGTTGCAGCATTTTTGTTTGTTTGCTTTGGGTTTTGGTTTTTCAAGACAGAATTTCTCTATGTAACAGCTGAGACTATCCTAGAATTTGCTCTGTAGATCGGGCTGGCCTCAAACTCAGAGAGATCCACCAGCCTCTGCCTCCCCAGCACTAGGATTCAAGGTGGGAGCCACCACACCCAACTTTGCAGGAGCGTTTTATCCTCAGCTCTCAGTCTGCAGTCATCACCTAGATACAGAGGAAGCAAGATGAGAATGCCTTGCTAATGAAAGGTACCAAGCCACATGGCTAACACACACAAGAATTATGAGCTAATGTAAGTTATAAAAGTTATAAGAAGCCTGAGCTAATAGGCCAACCAGTTTATAATTAATGTAGTAAACCTCTGTGTGTTTCTTTGGGATGAACAGCTACGAGACTGGACAGGACAGAAACCTCTATCAACAATTTAAGATCACCAACTAAAACTGTAATTGATATATCACTACTTCCATGACTATGAGTTTTTAAGTACACTCTGTGGCTGGTTTATAGGATACACCTTTGGAATTGCTATGTCTTGGCCAAATGATTTTTTTATCACCTTCCGATATCCCTCTTTCTACCTGACAGTTCTTTGTTCTGCTGTCTAATCTGCTCAATATTAACAGAGACATTCTAGTTCTAAGTTAGTATTTTCCTAACCGGACTCCCCTACCCTATTACTTTAGATAAGCGGTACAAGTGTTGAAGACCTGATGAAGTCTGCCCTTCTTTGTTCAGTTTGACGGCATTTTCTAAAATGCTGTGCTTAGTCCATCTGCACTTAAAATAACTGTTGGAATGCTTTCGCGTAGGCTCACCACAAACAACATTTTTTGTTTCAGGATAGTTCTCTGTTGTCCTTTGGGTGTTGTTGCTGCTACTGTAGCTGTTTCCAGTTTCCAGCATTCTTAGAACACTATCTCCTAGTCTATGTTAATTCGTATTTTACAGCCAGTTATTTCTTTTGATCGCTGGTAGGTGAGTAAATACCACAGCCAGGTGTCAGGCTCCAAGTCATTCTTTCAGCTTCTCCAGAGAACCTCTGAGACCACCCTGATCTCCTTGTGCCTGCTTGCAGACCAGCTACTCCACCTATAGATTCCTAATTGGAATCTACTGCGGAGATGAGAAACAGCTCCAATGAGCTTCAGCTGAGCCCCCCACACAGAAACAGCACACTGGAAGAAAGCTTACTTTCCGGTTGAGAAGCCTCTTAAAAACTGATTCTGTGGCACTTCCGTTCACCAGAAAAGTCACCCAAGAGGCACCATTCAAGTGAGATAAAGGACATACCGCATCAGAAAAATATAAAGACAAAGAAAGAAAGGTCACAGGACAATCGAGTAAAAACATCAGAATGAAAACATCTGGGGTGGATACAAGCAAATGGGGGGAAGCTGGCCATGTGAAATCAAGTCCTCTTAGTGGGTCTATATAAAATGTCTTTGGTGGGGAAAAGAAGCAAAATAAAATATGTAATTGGTATAAGATCTTATCATAAGTTCCCAAAGACTTGATTTTGTATAGTTTGCTGAGAGCCCACATTAATTACTCCTTTTTTTGAAACCCTCTGAATAACAACAGTCTATCATGTGACTAAACAGCACATTGAGAAGTAAGTTCTAAAAGGTACCAGAAAAATGTACTGAACCTCATGAGGTGACTATGCTGTAAGTAGGAAAATCAAAGAGTAATAACGAATTTTAGGGGGAAAAAGTGAAATTAAAATAATATTCACTGTGAAGAATTGCTAAAGCAATCACTGATAAGAGTAGGAGCTGTTCTTTCGGATCATAAAGCTACAAGTGCAGTTTCTGCTACACATAGGTTTTTCTTTATATTAGTCACATTAGAGTCCTTCCAGTTCATTCCAGTGTAAAATCTCCAAGACAATTTAGGAGCAAATTGTTATAAAGAATACAAATATCACAGGCTTCTGGATACTATTAAACTTTGAAAGAGAATAACCCTAGGGGAGGCTTCGCAGGCCAGTTCTGGGCGCAAGCGAGCAGGATCTCTGCAGAGGAAGGGGCTCCACATCACATCAGGAGTTTCCCTTATTCTCCGTGATCAGTGGCATGCCACCCTCTGAATGTTTTCCCGATTCTTATTCAAACACAAAGGTCTGCATCTGAAAACAGTGCCCTCCTCTCCCATCCGCCTTGGATGCGGAGTCTGAGGCTGCTGCAGCTCCCCTTATAAACAGTGTCGTCTACACTACAAGCACCAACTGCAGATCTTAGCCACACAGGCTCAGTGTAAGCTTTCGATTGTATTCAATTCTCATCTGCCAAATTTAGACCAGTAACCTTAAAGTCAAATGCTCTGCTAAGCTACCTGACTCACAACACAGGTTCGTATACTGCAGCTGCCTTAGTTACTCTTCTATTGCTGTGGAACAGAAGACGCCATGACAAGGCAGCTCTTAGAAGAAAATTGGCTAAGGCTTGCTTAGGGTTTCAGAGGTTCAGTTCATTATCATCATGGCAGGGAGAATGGCAGCAGGCAGGCATGGTGCTGGAGGAGTAGCTGAAAGCTCCATCCTAATCCACAAGCAGAGAGAGAAGAAGAGAGACAGACAGGTCACACCTACTCCAACAAAGCCTAACTCCTAATCCTTCTAATCCTTCCAAACAATTCTACTCACTGGAAACTAATCACTCAAATACATGGATCTATGGGGACCATCCTTATTCAGACTACCCCAATAGCCATTTTTAGTTTGGTGGAGCTGCACACCCAAAATACATGCTATAAATGGAGCCTAGCCATGCTCCTGAAGTTATGCGGCCAAACTGTCAAATGGTTTGTATCCTAGCAGTTACAGCCCTGTGGGAATGCGTTTCTTTGATTTCATATTGAGTAGGCTGTGGAATGAGAAAATGAGGCCTCTAAAAACAAAGCTCCTTAAGATTGTACACAATATTATCTAGCGTACACTTACTTACGTAAGTAAACAGAGACAAACCAAACCAAAAACAAAGTCGTGTAGGGACTAAGTTTAACTTACACCTCTACGGGGGGGGGAGGGGGGTGTCTATTGAACGGCCCTGCCTTTGTGACTCTCTGAGTCTCGGAGGTCAGTGTTATTGCTGTGCTGTCAGATATTAGCATTAGAAAGTTTCTGCCTGTTTTTAAATTATCGCTACATCAATGAGACTAGAAAGTCCTCTTTGACACAGATCCTTTCACGTTAATAGTGTTAATCGTCTAAAGGGCTATGGAAACAAACTAATTATTTCATGTCAAAACATTACTTCTCAGCCGTGGTTAATAATGTCATCATCAACTCAGGAAAGAAAAGCAAATGCTTTCCTTTTCATTTATTAATGTGAGAATTAGATCCAAAGATTGATGTATTGGCACATGATTAAAAGCGCTTTGCAAACTGAAGTCTTCTGGTCGAGATGGCAGTGCTCAATTTGACTATGTCTTACAAAAGGGGATGTTTTGACTTGCAGCCCACCTTGTAGTAGGCCTCCAGGGAAGTCCCCATGACCATCGCTGCTATAACCTTCCTAAATTAAATAGGATTGCTTTGTGCAATCAAGGTTAAATAGTACGGGGAGACTTCTAGAAGACTCCGAGTATCCCACATTGCTCTCAGTTTTGGAAATCTTTTAAGACAGAACTATCCACCTATGCCATCCTTATCTCCGCCATGTTGACTCTGAGTTAGTACACCTTTGTTGCTTTAAATTGGGGTTTTGAGAACGTGTTGTATCAACGAAAACTGCTACATCTATGAAGAGTGTGAATAGAGTAGACATGTCCACAGGGTTTGAGTGGGCTGTGCGGGTGCACATTCTCATCCTAGCAGGTGAATCAAGACGTTATATATGAGTGTTCTACTTTAGCTAGAAGATTGGCTGGTTCGAACTTGAGAGTCAGCTGCCTCGCTTACCCACTTCCCTAAGTCATTGACTCTTTCAGAGTAAACATGGTAGAAGCAGGAAGGTCTCTGTTTCCAAGAGCATTGAGTTTCATTTAAAGAAACATTGTGTTGCACTGAAATCAGCTTCTCTGCGCTGCTTCCCTCTGCTCCTCTGCTCCCACTCTCAAGCCCGTGGGAGAGCAGAGCCATGGTGGTGATTCGTTGCTCTCCACAACCTCACTTGTCCCCTTCTTTATGTCAGTTCTTCCGAAAAAATTCCGCTGATGTTCTTGGGCCTCATGTTTTAGACTCTGTTGGTTTGTAATGATACTGTAAAATGCAAGATCTTGGGTTGCAAAATATTGATATGCTTGTGATTTTATTTGATGTAAATTCAGACCTGATATATTCAAGGTAGCTTTTCCATGTTGGTGGGTCAGTTATTCTGCCAAATAACATTTACTGCAGGAGTCAACACTTTTGGCCATATTTCTCTCATCTTCAATAATCTCACATGTGCTCCTACCTTTTTAAATCAAGCAATGTACCTGGTTATCCTGATCATTTGACCTTATGGCGACAAAGTAGCTAGTGGCAATGTCAACTCTTAAGTAATGAAAATGCTTAATTATTAGGAAGAAAAGACAATATAAAAGTAAACAATGGCCCTAGGACCAAGGATTTGGATGGACCTTTGGTCCAGGGTGTGGCTGAGATCTAGACAGCTCTCAAAAGGTCCACATAACAAAAGTGTGATCCCCAGCAGATTATGGGTAAGCATTTAAGAGGAGTGGACTAATGGAAGTGTTCAGGTGATGATGTGGGATTCCCCTCTGTATGCTGTGAATATCGTTGGTTAATAAAGGAACTGCTTTGGGCCTATAGCTGAGCTATAGGGAAACATAGCTAGGCGGGGGAAAACTAAACTAAATGCTGGGAGGAAGGAGGCAGAGTGAGAGAGACAGAGACAGAGACCCCACCAGAGACAGACGTCAGAACTTTAGCCAGTAAGCCACAGCCACATGGTGATACACAGATTAATAGAAATGGGTTATATTAATATGTAAGAGTTACCCAATAAGAAGCTAGAGCTAATGCACCAAGCGGTGTTTTAAATAATATAGTTTTGTGTTATTATTTCAGACTAAGCAGCTGGGAACTAACAAGCAGTCTCTCCCCAACAAGGTGATTAAGTAGGGGTCCTTCAGGGAGACATAGGGACCCAAGCTCTTCCTGCTTTTTTCTTGTGCTGGTCCTGGTCATGAGGGAAGGCTTGCTCTAGCACATTCCCACCGTGATATATTACTTACCATACAATTAAAAGCATCTTGAGCTAAACCTCCCAAAACGGGGGTCCAAATAAACTGTTTTAAGTTTATTATCTCGGCTTTGGCTACTGTAATCAAAGCTAACAAGTTTCTCCACTAGGAACATTATAATTATTAGAAAATCTTTACCAGGTCATTCATCATCTGTATGAAGAGGGCAATGCATAATATATAACAAATACATTATTATGTTATATTACTATGAAATTAATATTAACATCATGTTATAATATAGAGTAATGTAGAGATAGCACAGGATATCTATTTGCAATGATGCTAGCATTTAGATACAGTATTTAAAATCAAGTTAACACTGTGCTTCATAAATAACCATGCCTCAGAATACTAGCCATCCTTAAATAGTGTTCTAATGTTCATTGTCTCATACTAGAAATGGTTAATGACTCTTTAACCTTATTAAGGACCAGATACTGATTTACTCAGGAGATCATGCGTTTTTCTCCTTCCTGTGTAGAACCATGTATGTCTCTCTTAGTTTAGGGTCCACTTTGTTGTCTAGGTTCTCTGGGGTTGTGGACTGTAGGCTAGAAAGTAGTGGAATTTCATTTTTATTTCAATAAATAAAGTTTGCCTGAGGATCAGAAAAGTCAAATAGTCACACTGGCCAGCCAGCCTTACAGGTAAGGCAACAATGACACACACCTTTAATCCCAGCAGCCACACTAGCTTGCCATAGAAACCAAGCAGTAGTGGTGCACACCTTTAATCCTAGCCCTAGAGAGGAATATAAACTGGGAGGAGACAGCTCTCAGTCTCAGTCTCATTCTGAGATTCCTGGAGGCAGGATCGCCATTTCGGACTGAGATAGAGGTAAGAGCCAGGGGCTGATTCCTTTGCTTTTCTAACCTTCAGGTTGAACCCCAATATCTGTCTCTGAGTTTTTATTAATTATGCTTCACTGATTTTTCTTTGCTTTATGTCTAAAAGCCACTTATGAGTGAGTGTATATTATATTTATCTTTCTGGGTCTGGGTTACCCCACTCAATATGTTTTTTTTCTAGAACCATCTATTTGCCTGCAAATTTTAAGATGTCATTAATTTTTACTGCTGTGTAGTACTCCATTGTGTAAATGTACCACATTTTCTTTATTCATTCTTCAGTTGAGAGGCATTAGGTTGTTTCCAGGTTCTGGCTATCATGAATAATGGTGCTATAAACATAGTGGGGTCGTGGGGGAGGGTAGAGTAGAAGAGAGGAGGAAGGGAAGTCCCTGGAGTGTGCCACTGTGGCCATGCATCTTCACCTCACTTTAATTTCTGCTTCTTGTTTACATATCAAGCTGACTTCATCTGCCTGATGCTGCCTTTGAAATATCCGGTGCTCCGAGGTCTGTTTCTTCCTACAAAGCTTACAAATGTTATGTGACCTGAATTTCCTCATATGTTAATTTACTGGTAATCTGTGGTGACTTTTGAAATAAATTTTTTGTGAATATGTAATAGAAATATCTGAATATTATAATTACTATCTTTCTTTTATTTGGACATTCTGTTGTTATGTTTAAATGTGAGCCCTTTTATGCATGCATAATGTATATCTTGGGTTTGTATTTAATATTTAGTCGTGAAAGTTGCTGTGGCTAAATCTTGTTCACTTCATAAAACCTGTTTTTATCAATATGCGTATCAAGCCACACGGCAAGAAGAATTCGTTGTAAGAGGATATCGAGTTGAATTTTCACAGTGCAGCATTGCAGAAAGCAAAGGCACCATCTTCTAAATGTCCGGTAAGAAACTCTGTGGAATAATTGGTCAGATACTCAATTCTCCCTTAGGCAACGAAGCTGAGCCCTATGTGGTATTTTTGGAAACTGCCGTAAGGAAGACATCAAGGATAACACTAACCCTCTTTCAGAGAAGATCCTGAAACTAACAATTCCTACTTGTTTTTCAAAATTAAAAGGAAGTGTCAATGTTTGGAAGAATGAGTGAACATCGTTGATAAAAAGGGATTTGTGGCATTTCCAAACACAATCATGCATTGTTTTTCAGACTTTTGTTAAGCATTCATTGAACCACTGTTCAATCTTATGCTCAAGAGGGGGGTAGGAAGGACAACACAGCATTTCAGAATTTGTAAGTTCTAAACTTGACAGCGTTTAAACAATGGCAGATTGTGAGTTTCAGATCAATGCAGGCAGTGTGGGCTACATAACAAATATAAATGAATAAATAGATAAATAAATAAGGCTTAGAGCAGAAAGTGTGGAAATTGTGGTGTCAATTGCAAACTTTGTGAGAAGAATAAAAGTTTAAAGATTTAATATTTGATAGTTATTAATTTGATATTAGTTTTAAATATACTGTTACATATATATGAATGATAATATGTATATATATCAGGTATCATGAAAACTAAGAGAGAGGGGTAAAGAGTAAAAGAAGAATGAAGGAATACTATAAAAATAAAATGGCAAAGATTGATAAGAGAAACAGAAGGGAGAAATAAGCCTCAAACCAAATAGAAACCCCTGGCAGGATACAGATCATTATAAAGAAAGGATACGAAGAACTTTGCAGATTCATTTTATGATTTTGCCTCCTGAATTTTTTGAATTTGTTTCTTGATTTTTTATATTTTTTAAAAAATTATACATGTTATGGGTATGAGAGTTTTGCCCACATGTATGTGTGTGTGGCACCTGCCTGGAGGGTGCGTGAGACAGGGGTGTCCCCTGGAACTGAAATTCGGAATGGTTGTGAGATGCCATGTGGGTGCTAGGATTTGAACTCAGGTCCTCTGGGAGAACAACAAGTGCTCTTAACCACAGAGCCATCTCCTCAGGCCTGTGTTTTCATTCATAATATGTGAAAAATTATGTCTTAATATTTTGGTGTTTATCATGATCCCTGAGGATAGATTCATCTGTCACATACTTAGATTTTTAATTTTTCATCTCTCAAAAATAATGTCCTTCACTATTTCTGTTGTTACAGTTACACACTAATAGTCCAGGAAAATAAAACCATTATCGAAATAATATTTGGATAAATCTTTTATCAAATTATGCTAAGCAAGTTTGAAAAAAAATTTCAGCAAAAATAAAAGGATGAATGAATTTTCTGTGGTGGTTTCGCGAGACTGCAAACCATGCTGATGATTCCGTTTCTCTGAGTTAGAACAGTGCGCCAGCACCTCGTTCACATGGCTTCCGTTCTTGTGTCTCACAGAGACCTTTAACAGTTTTCCTAGAGACAAGTTTCAGCTCTGCGCCACCCTGACACTCTGACATGCCATGCCTATTTTCTGGGTCTTATTCTGTTTGGGAATCTTCTCAGTTAAGTGTTTTCTGACTCAACCGGAGTAGCAGAACATAAAACAAACTGATGTTGGAGCGCCCTCTGGTGCTAGATGGAAGTTTAGCTACTATTCAAGAGCAGAGGCCAAGCAATTGGATAACCAGAAATTCCGCATCTTACATCTTCCCATTGAGAGTATATCATACAGTCGCTTAGTTTTCTTAAACATTGCATGCGAGGGCCATTCGTCCCGAAGACGTTTGCCAAAAGAACAAGCCCAGACAATCGCAATCCTTTTGTTTGCTCTCTCCAGCTCTTGGTGTTTTTAAACATTCTTTGCTGGTGCTGTTGTCCAAAAGAAAGTGGGTATTTGTCTCTGGTTATTTATTCCCATGAGGATTTTAGATCTGAGGAAGAGCAGGAGAATTCAGGGTTTTTTTTTCAGAGCATCATTTCCAGAACCTGGAAACAAACTAGATGCCCCTCAACGGAAGAATGGATAAAGAAGATGTGGCACATCTACACATTAGAGTACTACTCAGCGGTAAATAAACAATGACATCTTGAACTTTTCATGCAAATGTATGGAAGTAGAAAACACTATCCTGAGTGAGATAACCAGACTCAAAAATATGAATATGGTATGTGCTCATTCATCAGTGGATTCTAGCCATAAACAAAGGACATTGAGCCTATAGTTCATGATCCTAGAGAAGCTAAGTAATAATGTGAACCCAAAGAAAAACATATATAGATCCTCCT
The DNA here is from genome assembly GCA_001685075.1 of Bramus lutescens. Lineage (NCBI taxonomy): Eukaryota > Metazoa > Chordata > Mammalia > Rodentia > Cricetidae > Bramus > Bramus lutescens. The sequence goes on along the minus strand of LOEQ01015961.1, from coordinate 617 downwards.
AGAAATTGGAAGCAGAAAAGATCGCCAGGAAAAAATTGGGAACATGGGGGCAGAGGAGGTAGAGGGAAGAAGGGGTGAGAGTAGAGAGAAGGGAGAAGGGGAGGATGGGGAGAACTTGGGGGAGTGGGATGGTTGGGATGGAGGAAGGACGGATATGGGAGCAGGGAAGTAGATATCTTAATTGAGGGAGCCATGGGGTTGGAAAGAGGCTTACCTTTGGAGGGGTTCCCAGGAGTCCATGGGGATGACCCCAGCTAGGACCCTGAGCAGTGGAGGAGAGGGTCCCTGAACCGGCCTTGTCCCGTAGTCAGGCTGATGACTGTCTTGAATATCACCATAGAACCTTCATCCGGCGACAGATGGAGATAGAGACAAATACCCAAATCAGAGCATGGGACTGAGCTCCCAAGGTCCAGTTGAAGAGCAGAAGGAGGGAGAATACGAGCAAGGAAGTCAGGACCACGAGGGGTTGGTTCACCTACTGAGACAGTGTGCCTGAGCTAATGGAAGCTCACCAAAGCCAGATGGACTGGGAATGAATGAGCATGGGATCAAATTGGACTCTCTGAATGTGGCTGACAATTGGGGCAGACTGAGGGGCCAATGATAATGGCACT
>LOEQ01015959.1:0-16491 GCA_001685075.1 Bramus lutescens | reverse complement strand
AATGGTGAAGTAGACCTAAATGTGTCTCATTAGCATATTAAATGAAACACAGTGGCAGGTATAATAACCCACCATAATCTTAAAATAGTGGTGAGCCTGAATATTGTTCTTATGCAAAAACATGGTAGGAACGCCCATGATTCCACTGATGAAAGCTAGAAGAACCCCTCAGGCCAGTGTGGTTTCTTCTGTAAGTTTGTCACAAAATCAAGTGAAAAGGGTGAGCTACTATTTCTCCATTTACATCCAAACCCTAGAGTCCTAGAGTCTGGAAGTCACTTTTGGACTCTAGCTGATCTGGCTGCCATGGATGACAATCAGCCTGGTCCAGGCTAGTGTTTAGTCCTGTCCTCCTCTTTCTTTCCCTGAGACAGAACTTAGGAGTTGGTTCCCTGTTGTTCTTAAAGACTCACCATTTGCCCTTCCCACATATTCTTCAAGGACGTGAGACCAGACTGACCAGGTGGCACATGCCTGCGGTTGCAGCACTAGGGTGGCTGAGTTGGGATGACCACGAGTTTGAGGCCAGCCTGAGAGAAGTAGTGAGATCATGTCTCAAAAATCTATGTTGGGTCCCAAGTTTAAGTGCAGATTAGCAGAAAGCAAACAGATTTTGCTGGCTAGGAATTAAATTGCATAGTAGCTGCATCTTTCTTCTATTTCCCAGAGTCTTCACACCAAATCTTTGCCATAATGATGAGTCTAATGATTAATACAATCTGATTTTCTGTGCACATATGGTCCATATAATATATACATTCACAAAGTCATATGGTGTGAATACATGTATGAGTATTTATGTGTGTATACGTATGTATGTATATATATATATATAGTTTCATTTCAACCTTTAATATTTAGAAAGGATCTCAGAGCTTTCTTATGAAAGAAAACTTTTCTAGAATTACAGTGCCTATGGGAAGAACTTCTTTATTTATTCACTGCGGCTAGGAATGGATGGACAAATACTTTAACTGGAAGGTACCGTGAAACAACATAAAGTGAGTAATTTTCTCTTCTTGCTTCCAGATAATAGGTCTTTGTTTGTCTCAAAAGGACAAGATAACGTGGCTGGAGAGGCTGCTCAGTAGTTGTCTGATAGAATTTATTGTTATTGCAGAGAACTGGGGTCTAGTTCCCATTGTCCACACAGCAGCTCATAACCACCTATAACTTGAGTTTCAAGGGTTCTGATGCCTCTTTTCAGGCACAAAGTACATCAGGCACACATGTAGAACACACACATGCATGCAGGCAAAACACACACACACATATATATATTTTAATAAAAATATTTTTTCTACAGCAAGATATTTAGACATGTCAGAGCAGACCGGAGTTCAACATATTATGATCACAGGTGCATTCATTTATTCAATAAATGCATATTATCAATATGCTTTAAATACTTTCTTGATTACAGTAGGTGGGAAAATAGGACACATCAAACAAATGCAAACCTTCAAATATTAAAATTGACTCCCAAAAGTCTCAAATATGTTTTCAAAATTGAGTTTTCTGAATTTGCCTAAATAATATCAGATTTTGATGCTCATATTGATCCATCTTATCTTTTAAAAGAACCATCCCCAACTAGACCAAGGCTGTCAGAGGACTTGATTTTCTTAGAATACAATGAATTCCCCTGCCTGTGGCTTCATCCTTGGATTTCTGCTATTAAGTGTACGTGTGAAAGTCTTCTCAACAATTCCATCACCCTTTGGAGTTTTACGTCGAACTGGCTCAGCTCTTAGCCTATGCCTTTCTTGATGTTTTTATGGTCTTCATCTAGACTTCATACAGTTTTTAAGTTCTATGTCATAACATTTTATTTTGTGTTAAATGTCAATTTTTCATTTGTCTGTTTCAATGTAACTGATCAAGGTAATGTCTCCCATGTTTTTCTGCAGCTCAGAATAAAGTATCTTCCGTTTTGATTCTTTATTCTTTGTGCCTATTAGAGTTTACCTTGATTGCTAATGTGATTGAGTTAAAACTCCACCTGAGAGATTAGTAAAGTGATATCTAGATGTTCCTGTAAAGAGTTTTTTTCAGAGACAGATCTTAGAGGCTTTCGCCATTCGGGGTTTTTATCCGGTAGGCAATGATATTCTATGATATGAACGGAACACTAGGAAATAAGAGAAGAGTGGAAAAGGGAAGAAGCAGTGAAGGAGGTGGGTGGGTGTGGGNGAAGTAGTGAGATCATGTCTCAAAAATCTATGTTGGGTCCCAAGTTTAAGTGCAGATTAGCAGAAAGCAAACAGATTTTGCTGGCTAGGAATTAAATTGCATAGTAGCTGCATCTTTCTTCTATTTCCCAGAGTCTTCACACCAAATCTTTGCCATAATGATGAGTCTAATGATTAATACAATCTGATTTTCTGTGCACATATGGTCCATATAATATATACATTCACAAAGTCATATGGTGTGAATACATGTATGAGTATTTATGTGTGTATACGTATGTATGTATATATATATATATAGTTTCATTTCAACCTTTAATATTTAGAAAGGATCTCAGAGCTTTCTTATGAAAGAAAACTTTTCTAGAATTACAGTGCCTATGGGAAGAACTTCTTTATTTATTCACTGCGGCTAGGAATGGATGGACAAATACTTTAACTGGAAGGTACCGTGAAACAACATAAAGTGAGTAATTTTCTCTTCTTGCTTCCAGATAATAGGTCTTTGTTTGTCTCAAAAGGACAAGATAACGTGGCTGGAGAGGCTGCTCAGTAGTTGTCTGATAGAATTTATTGTTATTGCAGAGAACTGGGGTCTAGTTCCCATTGTCCACACAGCAGCTCATAACCACCTATAACTTGAGTTTCAAGGGTTCTGATGCCTCTTTTCAGGCACAAAGTACATCAGGCACACATGTAGAACACACACATGCATGCAGGCAAAACACACACACACATATATATATTTTAATAAAAATATTTTTTCTACAGCAAGATATTTAGACATGTCAGAGCAGACCGGAGTTCAACATATTATGATCACAGGTGCATTCATTTATTCAATAAATGCATATTATCAATATGCTTTAAATACTTTCTTGATTACAGTAGGTGGGAAAATAGGACACATCAAACAAATGCAAACCTTCAAATATTAAAATTGACTCCCAAAAGTCTCAAATATGTTTTCAAAATTGAGTTTTCTGAATTTGCCTAAATAATATCAGATTTTGATGCTCATATTGATCCATCTTATCTTTTAAAAGAACCATCCCCAACTAGACCAAGGCTGTCAGAGGACTTGATTTTCTTAGAATACAATGAATTCCCCTGCCTGTGGCTTCATCCTTGGATTTCTGCTATTAAGTGTACGTGTGAAAGTCTTCTCAACAATTCCATCACCCTTTGGAGTTTTACGTCGAACTGGCTCAGCTCTTAGCCTATGCCTTTCTTGATGTTTTTATGGTCTTCATCTAGACTTCATACAGTTTTTAAGTTCTATGTCATAACATTTTATTTTGTGTTAAATGTCAATTTTTCATTTGTCTGTTTCAATGTAACTGATCAAGGTAATGTCTCCCATGTTTTTCTGCAGCTCAGAATAAAGTATCTTCCGTTTTGATTCTTTATTCTTTGTGCCTATTAGAGTTTACCTTGATTGCTAATGTGATTGAGTTAAAACTCCACCTGAGAGATTAGTAAAGTGATATCTAGATGTTCCTGTAAAGAGTTTTTTTCAGAGACAGATCTTAGAGGCTTTCGCCATTCGGGGTTTTTATCCGGTAGGCAATGATATTCTATGATATGAACGGAACACTAGGAAATAAGAGAAGAGTGGAAAAGGGAAGAAGCAGTGAAGGAGGTGGGTGGGTGTGGGKATSTCTTTGAARAATGTGCTTTTTATCTTGCCCCTTCYTATGACTTCTCCCTGCTTCTCRGCCCCCATAAGGTGARCAGCCCCTGCCCCAGGCTCCCACCACTGTTCAGTGCCCTCACTCCAGGCTCAAATGGATGCAGCCATCCTTGGACCCGAGCTAAAATGGCTCTTTCCTCCTCCTCATCGGCTGTTGCTCTGGGATATTTGTGAGGTGATGTGAAGACCGGCTAACACGTCCCCTTCCACTAATCCATCTAGTTAATCAACCCTCTACTTCCTGTTAAATTGATACTGTCATTTCTACATTGTTCTCACTGACATCAAGTTTACTGATAACTACTGAACTGTTGACTCTAATGCTCCTTTAAATCTTCATCCTACTTGACCCTTCCATGCTATTGGTGATATTAACCATTTATTTTTAAAATTTATAATTTCCTAGCTCTGATTCAGTATTTTTGCAGAAGCTTTGAATCATGTTAATTTTGTTTTTTGTCTTTTTGTGCACAATTTCCATTTACTGAACTATTTCTATGGTTTTAAATTATATTACAAGTCTCGGAATTATAGTATTCTTTCCAATACAATAGATGTATTTTTGAATAGATGCTATCAATCTAAGTTTCACTATGCTTAGCCTCCCCTAAACTCATCGTTGAAAGAAAGCTCTGTGTAACTATAACCAACAGGAAAACCTACAAAATGCATCCTCTGTTACTATACATCAGAAATAGAGCACAGATACGACCAGGTTATTTCCATTTTTACAGAGGTCAAAACATTCTATGTTAGTCTATAAGAACCTTCACAGGAGGACTGGAGAGATGGCTTGGTGATGTTTCATTTGTGCTTTAATAAATAAAACTTGCCTGAAGATCAAAATGCAGAACTAAGTCACTAGAGGCCAGGGAGTGGTGGCACACGCCTTTAATTCGAGGACTCATGGCTACCCTCAGCTTCCCGAGACTGAATCTGCCTAAAAAGAGAAATAGAATTTACACAAAGGTGTTCCCAGCACTGAGGAGTCACATGCCTTTAATCCCAATCCTAGCACTAGGGAGGTGGAGACAGAAATGATACAGCTGCGTGGAGGGAGAGCTATAAGGCAGGAGGAGACAGGAGCTCATTGCAGTCTGAGATTTGGTGGAGAGCATTGCAGTCTGCAGTCACACTGAGGACAGGATCCCATTTTTGTTTGTCTGTGCCTTGGTAGATGTAAGAACTCTCTAGGGGTGAACTGCTGTGCTTTTGTGATTGTCAAATTGAACCCCAGTACCTGCTTCTGGCTTTTTATTATTCATGCCACAGTTAAGAGCACAGCCTGCTCTTCCGGAGGACTCTGGTTCAATGCACAGCACTTGTAACTCCAATTCCATGGAATCTACCACCCTCTTCTGGCTTCCTTTGGCACTGCACTCATGTGATGGACATACATACCTGAAGCCAAAACACCCATGCACGTAAAATAATAATTCAAAATTTCAAAAAAAAAAACCTTCAGAGCTGTGTTAGTCACTATGGACCTGACTGAATTCTAAGAACTATTCTATATTAATACAATATTACGTTAAATTCAACAACTCTATAGAGTAGGAACTATCAGCACCACTTTAGAAACGAGGAAGTGTGTAACAAAAAGGCAAATAAGGCCCCCAACATCCATCCTGTGACAGGGAAGCCAGGACACAGACACAAAGTGTCCTACTCTGATGTTTATTCTTTTGATTGCCACGCACTATGGCTTTTGCTTTCCATAAGGCTGGTTCCACAGATTTGCATCCTTATTGTATCAATGCCTTCAATATAGTCTGTTTCCAAAACTATCAAATTCTCTGGTGTATCCCTCAGGATTCTGTGCCTCTCCCGGAGTCTGTTAGTGTTACTGTGGATTAAATGCCTTTGTGACTCTCATGATTCTTTGTTGCTTTGGGGCTTTAAAAGGTGAGCAGAACAGTAAAAATGAAACACCTACTTCAAGACATAGCTTTGGGAAAGGTGGATTCTCAATTTATACCTTAGAGGTATCTGAATTGGCTCACTTTAAGACAAAGTAGTGAGGCCTTATATTTCTCTATCTGTCCACTACAGGTTACACACATACAATACGTGGCTGGGAACACTCATAACTTCAAGGTATCTGAACAAATCAGTTCCATCAATCCAAGGACAATCAATCATCTAATTGCCCCTACTAATAAAATTTTCATTACTCTTAGATGACTTGAAGTTTTCTTAGAACAAAGTAGAACATTAATGTTTAATAAGTTAGTCATTTATTCATGTTTCCACAGCAAGAAAGAAGTAGGGAGCTTTTGAATTCAAGACTTTATGCAAGCAATGATGAAACACAGCTGATGACATCAGCACTGAACAGCTAGCCTTCCGTAGGGTACCAACCATACACAAAATATTTACATATCTTAGGTCTAATGTTAATTTATTCTTTCATGCTAACATGAAAGAGCTAGATTACTTATGAAAACACAGGGAATCTCAGAAGGGTGTGTCTTCGCAGCGTGGTGCACATCCATCCTCTGTGGTTTCTTGTACATTCACACTGCTCTGCCTCAGGAAATCCCTTAAGTGTCCAACCTGTGTTAGACCAAGTTGATAAACTCCATGAGTTTGTCTGTCCACAATTGGCCAGAATCCCACCTCTAAGATTCCCGAGTTACTCTGTGAACAGAGTTTTATTTGTTTCTCGTCTTTGCTCCTTAGGAACAAGTCTGGATGAAGAATCTGCCTCTGAGACATGAGATACAATTTTCACCAATTTCCAAAATCCCAACAACCTTGCTTTTGTATCTTGTACAAAATAAGAATTCTGTACATTTTTCACAAAAGAGACATTCAGAAGTATGTTCTCTTTGATTATTTGGTGGATTCAGACGTGTTATTGGTGACTAGTAAGATGCTATGGATTTTAACAATGGGACACTGTGAAGCCTTTATAAGTACATCTAGTCATTAACCACTTGTCCTTGGCTAAGATGAAATGTAGAAGTAATCAAAATAAGTGAATATGTCTTTTTAAAACAAAATTTAAATCATTCACACAAAACACAAGCACATGTACATAATACTAAGGGTAAAAAGAAAAAAAAAGAAAAATGAGATATGAAGCATGGAATGAATTCTGAAAATAATTAAAACTGCACACAAGCAATAATACAAGTTTTATAAGGAAGCATACAAACAGAAATGTACACATTGATTATGCTGGAACAATTAGCTTCAAGAGTAGGATACATGGGATGTGGAATTGGACCATGAAAGAATACACAAAACAGAAAAATGTACTTTCTGAAATAATCAAGAATGATAATACTTAAACAGAGGGCGTGTCTAACTCTGTTTGGGTTGCTATAACAAAATAATAGACATGGAGGAAAAAGTTTGTTGCCAAATTAATTTATTGTTCACAGGTCAGGAGATTGGGAGGGTTGCTATTAAGTTATAAGCAGGTTCAGTGCCTGGAGAAGAGCCATCTCCACTCTACATGTCTTCGTGTAGAGGGAAAGAGCGTGGCAGCTTCCCAGCTCTTCTTCCCCATGTCAGGGTGGAACTGTGGGTCCGCCTGTGAATTTGGTTGCACACACTTTCATCCACAGTAGAGTGTAGCTGACTAAACTTTTTGGATTTTAAGTTAAACACACAAAAAGTCTTGTTGCAGCTTTATGTGGTACACACTTCCCACTTTCAGCCATATTTGACATCCATTTTAAAACACTCCTTGACTATACTGCATGCCCTCCCACAATGAAAAACAGATTACTTAGAAAACTTTATGGGTCATTTACTATATAGTAAATCTACAAATTAGACAAATTATACCATGATATTTTGTCTGGTTGTACAAATTCTGATCAAAATATACCAAATTGGAAAACTGTAATAAAACAAACATCAAGTTGAGATTTTCAGACAATGTACTTTTGAAAGCAGATAAATAATGGTTATGTATATTTGTCTTCCTTTCTGGTCTCAATATGGCTTCCCTCTATTTGCAATTCCTGCTTAAGTCTTATAAAGCTGCAAGCCCTCTGTAAAGAAGCTATACATTGAGCAGTTCTGAAAATATCTCAATACAAATATTATGGGATAGGGTAATCAAGCCAGGCCCTAGAACATTATGTCTTTTAGTAATACTGTAACAAGTAAGTGAAGGGTAAACAACTAAGTCATATCCACTTCACACCTTTCTATTCTAGTATCTTCTTTAATGGCAAATCAACACATAGAAGGGGAAAGGAGAATACAAAGGACAGGGCATGAGGAAAAGGAAGGAAGAAAGAACAAAATGGTTGCTTGAAAAATGCAATGATGAGCCCTAATTTTTCATGAGCAAATACAAATAGAAAAATACAAAGCAACACACATTTTACCCAATTTCAAAAGTCAAAATGTTGAAAAATACTAAAATCCACTTGGAGAATAAAACAGAAAATATATATGATACAAAAGCCAGTTACACTGGGGGCACAGTTTGGTATATGTCCATAACACACACACACATACACACACACACACAGACACACACACACAAACACACCACACACACAAACACAGAGTTACAAATAAAGAAATCATGTATGGTTTCCTAATTTTCTTTCCTTCATAATAATATAGCAAGAACATTTCCAAATGTCACACTTTGTCTATAGAAAACTTTAACTCTATTATTAATCACTTGAAATAATACCTTTATTATGCATTAACTGTCCATTCATAGGGGACCTCTCCATGTTTTTGTCTTGTTCACTTAACTTCAATATTTGTTTATCAATGCTAAACAGTTAAGTCATTTCTAAGACATGCCTTAAAATGAATTTGCATAATAAATAACCATATTAAATATATTTCCTCTGAAACTTCAATAAAACATCAGATTATTGAGGAAACAAATGATCTATTTGCAGCAACTATCCCACTTTCAAAAAGAGTGTAACTTCGAGAATGAAAGCTTCTTATCCTTAGACTTCAGAGGGTTGTCACAGCTTTCCTCATGTTGGCCTTAGACCGCCATTGAGTTCACTACATTATTACTTTCATTGTCATCACAAACTCTGTCTTTTCTTCCAAGCAATTATGGCTAACACCGATGAATGCTCTTATACTCTGAATGTCAATTTCATATCTTGCTAATGTTTAAACTTGATTATATTCTGTGATTAGATTATTTTTGTGTGCTTCCCAAATACTATCTTCTCTTTACCATGATTTAGTACCCTTCATTCTAAGTGTCACACATTCTTTTCTTTCTCTTATCTACTTAATTTAAAAATGCACCTGAATCCTACATTGTTGAATCCTTACATACAGTAGATTTCATAGTAGAAGTCATGTTTTCAAGGAAATGTGACTCATATTTCTTAACAATCACTTGCTTGCTCTTAATTTAGATACATGCATTAATGGGGATGAGAGAAAAATGAAGAGATCTGACTTTTCTAAAATCAAGTTTTCATAAAATTCAACAGCATATTCCCAAGACTGCTTTTAGTCATGCTAGAGATGAGCAAGCAAACAGTTTCATTGTGCCACAATTTTATTCCATTTTATAATATTTAATGTTCATATGTTCCTAGGTTGACCTAACTTGTGCAAGACTGATACCCTAAGTGTATTCCTCCATGTGACACCATGTTGGGCTGTCTTTCCCTACTCAGCTTTGCAGTCATCATTTAAAATATTTCCTATTACCATTTATTTATATAGCATATGTGTTTAGTAATGGTTCCACATGTTTTAAGATTTAAAGACCATGCTTTCATCTTCCCCTTATCATCTGCTTGGATCTACTATCGTTTGGATAGTTATGACTTTGCTTTTATTTAATTTGGAAGTCTCTTCTCTTTTCTTCTAGTCTATGATGTGGGATTCCCCTCTGTATACTGTGAATATCATTGGTTAATAAAGGAACTGCTTTGGGCCCATAGCAGAGCTATAGGGGAACAGAGCTAGGTGGGGAAAACTAAACTGAATGCTGGGAGAAAGAAGGCAGATTCAGAGAGAAGTCATGAAGCTCCTGCCAGAGGCAGACACCAGACAGAAATTTACCTGGTAAGTCACAACCACACGGCAATGCACAGATTAATAGAGATGGGTTAGTTTAGGATATGAGTTAGCCAGAAATATGCTTAAGCTATTGGCCAAACAGTATTGCAAATAATANTAATAAAGGAACTGCTTTGGGCCCATAGCAGAGCTATAGGGGAACAGAGCTAGGTGGGGAAAACTAAACTGAATGCTGGGAGAAAGAAGGCAGATTCAGAGAGAAGTCATGAAGCTCCTGCCAGAGGCAGACACCAGACAGAAATTTACCTGGTAAGTCACAACCACACGGCAATGCACAGATTAATAGAGATGGGTTAGTTTAGGATATGAGTTAGCCAGAAATATGCTTAAGCTATTGGCCAAACAGTATTGCAAATAATATGTTTTCTGTGTGATTATTTCGGGGCTGAGCAGTCGGGAAACAAACTAGCAGCCTCATTACAAATCTACAATAGTAATTAAGGTCAGCAGACTTAGATTTATTGAGTTAGAATTTTTAGACAGTGGAAGTGATGGGTGACAATGATAGACCAACCATGTCACCTTCCTTCCCTCCAACTCTCACCCTGAGTGCTTGCTGTATTAGCTGTCTGTGTACATACACTATAGTGAATCTTTCAATTGCTATTTGAGCCAACTACTTTTACTAGTGTGTGCCAGCAATTCTTTTCCTACTGTGAACAAATTTACAAGTGTTTTCACTCTCAAGCTCTCTCCACAGCTTTTTAGGATTGTTCTCCGAAAGGGCCTTCCTTGAGAGAGAAGAGTTCAATGAATGCCTCCATCACAGAGCACAAGATGAGCAGACAATGTCTTGGTGTTTGTAAATAAATTCTGTTATACTCCATAATTCTGTTCAAGGACATTTCTCTATTTTAAAACTTTAAACATTCTAGTGTCCCATTTATCTCATCATTTTCCTAAATGAAACTTCAACAGTTTATATGCTTATGCCTTTTTCTCTTCTCGTTTGCATTTGTCATGTTGATTTTTCCTGGTCTTTTTGTGTCCCCCACTGTGGCTTCAGTTCTATTTATTATCCCTTTCTGCTGCTTATGTGACTTTTATTTAAAAAAATGTTTCCATTGCTATTTGAGTCTTGAACTCTCTCAACTCAATTTTCATCACATTCTGTGGTATTATTTCCACTTCAGCTTTCGTATACATTGTTGAGCTCTTTTGGCCTCAAAAGATCATTTTTTCTTTAATTTCTTTGACATCTTAGGGTCATATTGACCCATAATTGTCATCTGCTTCATATGCAGCATTCACACTGTGTGTCCTGTGTCTTAGTTTTGGTTTCCATTTGTCTTTACTTCTCTGGTAGTGCCCAGCAGGCACGGTGACTAAATGTTTTCTTACTTTTCTGAACAAGGACATGGTATTCACGTGGTCAGCTGTTTGCAAGAAAGAGGAGGTCTGAGTGGAATTGACAAGCTGCTCTGATGCTCTTCCATCTCTTCCTTTCTTATCGTGTGGGTCAGTTGGGTGCCTGTAACAAAACCAAAGGAATTTATTTCTCACAGTTCTGGAGGTGATGTCTGAGATGGGGGCTGGAACAGGGGGATTTATTGAGGTTCTTTCTAGAGAAGACGCCTGACTTATTTTATCTTCATTTGGCAAAAAGAGGCAGAAGGAGAATGCAAGAGGACGGGAAAGGATGGGAGAGGGCTGGGATCGGGATGTGTGATTTGAAAGACACAAGTAATAAACAGAAAGGAAAGTTTTTAAAAAAGAAATAAACAGGACAGCCTTGCAAAAAAAAATAAACCTACATGGCAAAACATGGCATACCATCCTCTTGTGAGTATAGTAACACATAGCTGACATCTTTTCACTTGTAAGGCTGAGTCAGGAAGATCATGAATTCCAAAGCAGTGTGAGCCATGGAAGGACATTCTATCTCAACAAGAGAAAGCTTGTTGAAAAGGGCACAGATCCCATTCATAAAGGTACTACTCATGGGCATTAGATCCTGGAATGTAACAGCATTACATGGGGAGGGAGATTTTCTGTTGAATATTTATAAATATTCTTTCCTTTGTTCACTTTGATATCAGTTAAAGTATGGTTGTCCTTGTGTTTGGGAGATGTTAGGAATTTAAAAGTGGAAGATTTTCATGGCAGCTCTTCTTTACATCGTGACTTTGGCCAGTTACTCCCACTCTGAGCCACATGCATGCTCTTTCCTATTATGTGATGATAACGCCCATTTCACAGCATTCTGTTGACAGAAGTGTAAAGTCTGGGACTGTGTACATCTGCATTTTTGTATCTAACTGTCTTTGGAGAATTTTTCATAAGGTTCATATGCTATAGAGAATGCCTCTGTTTGTGGATTTTGGGTTCTCAGGTATACAGGTTCTGGGGAACCTGCTTTCCAGCCTTGACAGTGAGATTGCTTTCTGACCTCATTAAAGACAAAGTTCTTTGATTATTCTGTTTGTTTTCAAATATTTGCAGAAGGCCAGTAAAGGTGCTGTTGCTCTACTGCCTTTACCAGATGCATGTCACACATGTCAGACATTCCTCAAAATGTCTACATGTCCCTTCCTTTCAGCCATAAGACAGGCTTTTCTCTCATACTGTATTGTATTAATCATTTCAATGTTGCATTCAAAGGATTCAATATTATGGTTCAAAGTGTCATATTACTGAGCACTCCTCTCTGAAGTCCATTTCAGGAACTGTCATTGTTAAATGTGTGTTTCTGTTTTGCATATATATAAACACATACAGGTATCCACACATACATTGTTATTTTGTAGTCTATAAAAAGGAATGATATGCTAGTAATATGTGTGTGTGCATGTGTGTGTGTGCATGTGTGTATGAGACAGTCATATAGAAGCAATCATAATCTTAGCCTCCTTTTTGAGCTAATGGCTGAGAATTTCCACATGTTAAAAGATGAGAAGATTTTGGAGATTGTTCTCCACTTCTCTGATCATTGATTGCATTCAGAGATCCAAAAAAAAGTAATTGCCTAATTGCAAATATCTTGTGCTCAACAACTTATAAGAATTCAAGGCATAAATGTGTTTGGGAAGCAAATTATCCCCTAAATAGGTGACCCCGAAGCCTCATGAACTAACTGTGCCTTCCTCACTTATTAATAAGCATCATTTCCAAGCAAGCAAGATGTATTGAGTTGGGAGTCCCTAAGTGCGAGAGGGTCCAGAAATAGCTTTGACTTTTCCTTTTTTTAATTTACCTTGTGGGGCTATGGGGAATGAGCAATCCTTTAGTCTGTCAATATCACCAGCAAAGGCACCATATGAAGAGTGGATGGGGTGGGGTGAGTGAGGTGATGGGGGAGGCTCAGCTGAAAAGATGGAATATCTCTTTGACACAGAAGAGGGTCCTCAGACTTCTACAAAGCTGAAATGTCAAAATCAGCCACTGAAAAAGAACTGAGTCATCAGAATTTTGACATTGACAAGGCTCTTCTCCACACAATGAGTGTGACTTCTCATACCGCTGTTGTATTCATGGATCAGGACATTTTCTGTTTTCTGTTTTGATCCTGGTAAGCTTACATACTCACTTCATTAATTAATTTATTAATTTATCTATTATACAAGTTCTCTCATTTATTTTCTTTTTATTACTTCCACTCAATAAATATGAACCAGTTTATGTCCTGAAAACAATGCATCTAGATATTCTTATACAGTCATTTTTCTTATGTTTATCTAGCCTGGCTATACTAGAGATAAGGGAAGTAATTCATTAAAACTGCTCCAAAAGTATAAAAAATACTTGCTTATTAAGGAAATACCTGCAAAATAATATGATGCAGATCCCTGTACAATTTTTCAGCCTCATTTTAAAAGAAAGCAGAGAAACCCTTTACAAGAAACAAACAACTATATTTTCTTTGCACTCAGCTTTCCTTCAGTTCCAGTAAGTATTTCGAGTCTTAACTGGAACTACTATATGCGATGGTTGCTGTGGCCCCCTTTTCCTCAGCAAGGCTTTCAGGTCGGGTTCAACCTGTGACAGAGTTATTGTTAAACCAAGCATAAACTTCTGAATCAGGGAACCTTTTTGTGGTTGCAGTCAAACATGCTATTAGAAAACAATACGGTATTGTGTCAAGGAAATACTTCTGTGGCAAGTGTATCTCTTCCTCGAGCAACATATGCGTCTTTGTCAACTTTCGTATACACTATTCGTTCATTTCTAAAACATAGGAAGTAATGGCTGCCAGGAATGTGGATGGGAATCTGGGAAACAAATTATTTGTAGGAAATGCTGTATAAGTAAGTAATTATCTGCAGGTCAAGGGCATAGAGATTTTTATTGGCTTGAAGAAAGAAGGAACTGCAGAGACACCCTGCCCTCTGTCCTTGCTCTTCACTGTTGAAAATGGCAGCATTTGGACAATTTCTCCATAGGCACTAAGCATCTGAGAAATGGGGACTACACCTAAGACAGGAAAGGTCCCATTTTCTTTCATTTTAGACGTGTTTGTTAGTGTATGCTGTGTGTTGTGGGGGGGGTGGTACACAGTGTATGTGCGTGCATGTGTGTGTGTGTGTGTGTGTGTATGTGTGCGCAGATGTGCCTGCTGGTATGTGCATGAAGAGGCCAGAGAAGGATGTCAGGGGTTCAGCTCTACAGCTTTCCACATTCTTCTCTTGAGATGATGTCACTCACTGAGCCAGAAACTAAGCTAGCATCCAGAAAGCCCTGTACCCACCCCCATTACACTTGGATTTCAGGTCTGCACAGCCATACTCAGGTTTTTATGTGGGAGCTGGAGATTTGAACACAGGTTCAGCAAGTACTCTTATCCATTGAGCCATCTCACTAACCCCTAAATTTCTTTTGTTTTAATTTTAAAACTTGGAGAAATATAAAATCTTTTCTATTAAATGCAACTTTATTTCAAGGTAGGAATTTCTTTACTTATGTGCCTGAATGGATAATGTTAAGATTAGAAGGCTTCTTCAGGATTACCCATTAGACCATTGATTTTCAAGTTGTGGTTCATGACCCCTGACCCCTTTGGGTCACATATCAATCATCCTGCACATCAGATATTTACATAATGAATCAGAGCAGTAGCAGATTCCAGTTTTGAAGTAGCGACAAAAATATTTTTATGGCTGGAGGGGTCAGTACAACATGAGGTACTGTATTAAAGGAACACAACACTGGGAAGGTTGAGAACCGCTGCATTAGATCCTACATACAATCAGAATGAGTGGGAAAGAGAAAGACATGGACACACCCAGAAGAAAAGGTGGATGATATGGCTCTGGAGGCAGAGACTGCAGCAGGGCTGCCATCAAGCAGGAACTGCCAGCTGCCACCAGAAGTTGGAAGAGGTGAGACTGGATTCTGCCCCAGAAACTTGAGAGAAAACATGGGCCTGCCAACCCTCAGTTTGTGCCCAGTGGAACAGATTTCAAGCTCTGGCCTCCAGATCCCTTTGTGCTCAGAGAAAATAAATTGTTTTCTAAATTCACCAAGCTTGTAGTAATTTGGTAGAGCTGCTCCTGGACGTTCACACCCGGACTGAAATGCTGGGGTCATAACAAGTTAAATACAATAGCATGTTAAAATTAATTTTACTTATATAAGGCTTCTTCTTGAAGTCTGCCGTTTCCTCTTGTGGTTCTCATCAAGTTCCTGTTGGTCAATGCTGTCCTGGACTGTGGCTCTATGAGATGCAGCCAATTATTTCCTTGAGCAGCCTAAAGAGAAGGTGATTTCTTTCTGGAAAATCATGCCCAAAAGTTTCTCTACTGTATGCTTATGATTTCATTGTTACTATAAAAGGGTGTCTCCGTTTGTTAAATAAAGATGTGGACAGCAGGTTTTCAAGCTAAACGTCCGTGTTATGTTAGCTACTTTTTTCTATCACAGTGACAAGGCACCTGAAAGAAAATCTTAGAAGGGGGAGGATCTACTTTGGCTCCTGATTTCGTGGGGCTCAGTCTGTCACGGTAGAGAAGCCATGCCATGATTAAAGTAAACAGGAAACAGCCAGGGCTAGAGGAAGACTCTGGAACATCATCTGCCTCTCCCGACAAGGAGACTTTCCCAGGGTGGAGATTAGTGTTAGCTGTTAATTCGACATGAGAGAAGGGTCTCTGTGCACGCCTGTGGTAGATTATCCTGATTACATCCCTTGAAGTGGGGAGACTCACCACTGTGGGTGGTACCACTGCCTGACTGGGATCCATCACTGTATGAGTGCAGAGACCTAAGCATCAATGAGTATTGACCGTTCTCTGTTTCCTGATTGTGTGTGTGTGTCGGGGGCAGGGGTGGCCAACTGCTTCAAGTTCTTGCCATCTTGACTTCCCTACTATGGCGGACTGTACCCTTGAACTGTGTGCCAGTGTACTTTAAGCTGCTTTTCTCAGGATATTTTATTACAGCCACTCTAAAACATCTGGTGGCCTACTTCCTCCAACTTAGCCTCACTTCCAACCTTTCACTACTTCATATTATGAATTCACCAAAAACTTAAGCCGCCTGTTAATTCAGTGGCCTCATCACTTAATTGTCTCTGGAAACGTTCTCTCTCTCTCTCTCTCTCTCTCTCTCTCTCTCTCTCTCTCTCTCTCT
>LOEQ01015957.1:0-14302 GCA_001685075.1 Bramus lutescens | reverse complement strand
CACTAATTGACCCAGACTGGCTTTAAACTAACCGGGAATAGAGGCCTACACCTACAGACCAGGTTCATTGGTCTTTTGCTACAGGTGTCTCATGTCTGAGCTTTTCAGTGGATGAGAGTCTTTTTCTCCTACATAGGGAAAACTGTTTTCTAAAATCTCTGGTCAATTTAGGGAAAATCTTGATCCAAACACAGCATATGACACTCTTTGGTAACTTGATAAATTATCCCTTCCTTCGTGGTCCCATGCCAACCCTGGCCCAAAGAAAGAATTTTTAAATTATTATTTGACCTGACCTAAATAAAAGGTGTGTTTAAAGATGACTATTATGTAGTAAAGCACAGCACATTAGGGAATGAAGAGCCAAGTCCTTGAAACTAAATTGCTTTGGAGAAGGAAGAGACAGACAAAGGAGAAACCATGATATTAGAGCCTTTAGAGATGGGTCAAATACATATATAAAAATACCCTTTGGAAGCATATTAATATTAAAAATGAATGTATCAATATATGTGTGTATATGAATAAACATGTATAACTGTACTTATAAATGTAAATATGTATTTTTCACATATGCAGGCATCCTACACTCGTGTTGCATGAAATCCAATGTTCTAAATAATATCACTGCAAAGCATTCTGTGGAATAGCTTCAATTTATGGCAATCAGAGCCAGAAATTCAATGTTACAGGGGTCGAATATGTCCTGAGTAGCGTAGAACAGATTAGGTAATTTGGAGATGATGAATCAAGGAAGAAATCATTGTAATCCATGAAGCACAAGGCATAAAGATTGTGGATAAGAGACTATCAAATACCTAGGACAGAGAAAAGAGCTGTTCTGCCATGGTGATCAGAGCATTGGACATCAAGCTAAACAAACCAAGGGACCTTGAAATTATCCCTGGCATGTGTTCTGTATTATTTGGCAAATAGCCAGCTCAATGGCTAATTTTCTCTCTATGTCATATGTCTTTGTTTTTCATTATTAGGTTACTGGAGTTGGAATAAGACCCTGGACTCTGGCAGCTCCTTAACCAACCAGGTCCAGTCACCTGTTGTAAATGAATTTGGTTACTAGTGAAAAGCAGATTAATGAGACTTACTCAGTGTGGCCACACTACAGATGGGGACAGAGTTCTGTTGACTACTCAAGTCTATTTTTAAGGTTGTAACATGAAGTCTGGGCTTAGTGGTGTGCATTACCAAGCAGTATGCTCATGATATGTTCCTGTCCATCATCATTTTGACTCCCATCTTTCTTGCAGTGTGGTCTGACAAATTGTAAATTTTCTTCCTGAAGACAAGCTTCTCCCCTGCTGGTTACACTTTTCTTTCTCCCACCATGAGTCTCCTAGGGAGAGTCAAATTCCTTGGGTTCCATTGTTTCAATGATCTAATAGCTAAAGGTACAGGCACAAATATCTCTTTAGACTACACTCAGTCTTTTCAGGCTGACCATAATCATAAAAGGAAGGAAAAAAATCTCATTCTGTTGGCATATGATAGGCTGGTGTATTGAGGAGTCCCATTTCTGAGCAGATTGTTCAAGTTGTTTGAAACCTTAAATCTAACCACGTCTTCTCTTTGCTGAAAGTTCCTCAGGAGCTCTAGCGCTGCCTGTGGAAAAATAGCTGTACCCTGCTGCATCCCTGTGAGTCCATGCATTGATGGTGCCCTAAACTCTAAAATAATTTGTGGTTTCAGAAACGCGACAATCCATTTCATGTTTCCCTGCCTTTTCCTTGTCTTAAGTGCCTTTTCATAGTCTTTGTCAATAGTGAAACTCCTACTCAAGGCTCACTGTCTCTTTTCTGGCATAAAGACACAACTCTAGTCATTGCTGGATCAGCCACACTTGCTCTTATTCAGCTTGTGAAAGAAAAGAAGTATCTCATGATTCTTGTTGAAGAGTCTTTGCCAAGCAAGATTTTATTCAGGAAGTGCACCAAAGGTGCAGGGTCTTATGCAATAGTATCTGTGTAGAAAAATAAATTGGAGCTGGCTCTGAATACAGCATAGACTATTAGGAAACTATAATTTAATAGCAGGATAGGAGCAGGGTATGGGAAATTATCAATAGGTGAGGTCAAGGGCAAGTGATGATTTGGCTAAAATGACATAACATGATTATTGTTGAAGGCAGGACAAAGGGATCATATATCAACTGTGACATTGTAGAGAATGAAGAACTTATCTGATATTAAGGCTGATTATATATCAAAGATCAGTAGCTCTAGCTAAAGTTATTGAGGTCTTCTTCTGCCTAAAACTTCCTAACTTTTTTGAGGAATGGCACAGATGGACCTTGGAAAAGATTCAGGGTTTGGACAAAAGCCTGGTCAAGTAAAGACCTGTTTTTTTCACCCTGTATCTTATTAAGCAGCATGGGTGGCACATGGTAGTTGCTAAGCAAATGCTGATTAATCATAAGTCTAACAGGGATAGAAAAGTGTATAGTTATTAGGATAAGAATTAAAATGACATTGCCATGTAGAAACAAAAGGAGGGTAAATAACTCAGTAGGGTAGTTTGTTAGTTTACTATGACTGAGCAGTTCATTAGTACTGGTTTTGTGGTTTAAAACGGTTTCCACTCACAGTTGTTATATGTGCTCAATTACTTTCTGTTTGTTTGCTTCCTCTGCTCATGGTCTGACCTTGCATTTGAAGCTAAAGTCAAGATGTTGGTCAGTCTGAGCCATGAATTGTAGGCTTCTTGAGTTGCAGATTTGTTACTATACTTTTTTTTTAGCAGTTGTAGGTGCAATCCTTATCATAAAATTCAAGAAAGTCTGTGTCCCCACACCTAGCTATCGAGAGTCTGTTCTTTATGGAAGCCTTTTATCTTCTTTAGAGACTTGGGCTGCTGGGTCAGGCCTTGCTAGCTTTGCACTCTTCCTGTTGCTCAGCACCAAGTCATCTGATCAGGAGCCCTAATTGAATTGGTAGGATCCTTTCTATTTTTTATTTTTTGTCATAAAACTTAGCATACTTATGGAACCTGTGGTTTATCACTTTATAATGTTATTTTGTCAGAAATTAAAAGTATGTCATTTAGAGTAGTAGCTATCAGTATGGGAAGTAGAAAGTCACAAAATTGAAAAAGGAAATCATAAACATGGAATCTTGGAGTTAGTATTTGAAGGGAAATGAAAAGTGGGGGAAGATTGAAACTTAGAACTAAAGAGCTGGTTAACTGAGGGCATGAAGGACTACTCAAAGCCCATTAGCCAGGCTGCCTAAATGAACTTGACATTGAACATCCTGAATAACTGATCTGGCAACTTTTCCAACCATGCACAGTAGTTCCAGTTCTCGCTCCTCTCTTTTACCTTGCTTAGTTAATCCAGGGAGGATGCAGAGTAGTAAGTGTAGAATTCTATGTGCCAGCCAGTTCGCAATTGGTGTGTCATAATGCCATTAAGAAGGGATACTGGGTTTCAAACGTGTGGTAAATGAGACATAATGGTTCTCTAACATTCTCTGAGTCCACAGGTTTGGCCTATTGGGTTAAAAGGACAGTGGCTCGGCCTGCAGTCTAAATTGTGGTTTGAGGCTTTTATTTCATAACTTGGGCAGTTTTAAATCCACGTCATTTCTGCATTGAATACAATTCATCAACGAGCTGAATGCAGAGTATTGAAATTCATCTCAGGCAGGGAAAAAGTCTATTTTTTGTTATTTTTCTCTCCGTATTCTCTAAGTGAACTTAGATTCTATTTTTCTGCCACCAAATTAATATTTCTAGAAATCTTTCATTTATCTTATCCTTTTTTACACCAAGGGAAAAATAACTCTTTGAGCTAAGAGATCATCTTCTCTCTTCTTAAATTATTACAAAATGAAATTTTCATACCTTTCGTTCAGAGTACTTTGTCACCAGAATATTTAAACCTTTTACTTATCTTTTAATTATATTTAATTAAGTAAGTATGTACGTACACGTGTGCCACAGCATACGACCTGAGAGGAGATGGATTTTCCCTCTCTTAGCAGTCATTTGTCGTTTATAGATCTTTATCTAGGGCTAAGGATTTGTTAGATGTCTCTCATCCATGTTAGGATGTCAACTTGTATTTTCGCTAAGTAGATCTTGTTTGGGTCACCATATTGTTGAGATTTCACAGATATAACTCCTTGTAATATGCAGAAAACACAGTCTCACAGCACAAGTCCCTGATGCTCTGATTCTTACAGCTTTCCCAGCCCCTCTTCCACAGTGTTCCGTGAGTGCTAAGCATGGGGTTGTGTTATAGATATATCATTTTTTCTTGCTCTGTATTCATCATTGTCTATGGTGTTCATATTCACATAGGAGGCTATTCTATGGTATCTGGGGAGCCTTGGCTGTTTATTATAAGTTACAGTAATATTTTCACAGCCAATTAGATGATGTATAGTTGTGGAAGTTTTTACTAATTAGTTTGTAAGACAATTAAGACTCTAGAAACTGTATCAAAGAACTAGTCTCCAACATGTCACAGACATAGATCATTTATCTTGGCCATTAGATTTCTTCAGTAATTCAGCTTCCCAGGTGTGAACTACTTCTTCTTGTGTACATGTTGGTAGGTAGGGAACCATCTTCAGAGCTGAGGAAGAAGGAGTCAAGTGGACAGATGGGTCTCACGAGTCTGTGTATATGCTTAAGTGTTTCTTATAAGTGGTACAATCTGTCATGCTTTCAGCATCCTGAAGTCAGGTTCCAAATTTCTGTTTGGCCAAACTCACTGTCTATACATCTGAGTCAGAGTCTTGTTCCAGTGAAGGGGCTGTCTATAGTTTCGTTTGCTGCTATGTAGGTTTCTAGCAAACTCTTCTGTTTTCAATCCCATCTCTTTCAGAAGTATATTCAGAAATACAAGATGCGACATCTTTTCAGTGTCTACAGCAAAACACCTTTGTTAGTTGCTGACTTCTGTTGACCCATTTAATTTTCGACATTTTCTGCCCTATGTCAATTATTATCCATCATTCTATATTCCTCCTTCCATATCTTGCTAACATTTTCCCACTGATGCTGCTTCACTTCCCAATAATTTTGTCACTGTGAACTTAGACAGTGTTTATTTCTCTACTGCCCTTTGAGTGGAATTTTGAAAATAAGTACAGATAAAAGCCTGAGTTTAATTTTTATGATATCATGATAAATTACCATAGTGTTTTCCAAGATTTAATGTATGATATAAAATATGATCACTATTTTAATATCATATTTCCTTATCGAAAATCAGAGTCAATCTGAGTTTGATGATTGTATTTTTATTCTATGTGACTCTATTGGTGGGCTCTTGTTGGAATGGTAACACACATGATTTTAGTTTCCCAAAAGTATGAATCCTTGGTGATATCCTTTCTTTAATCCTCCACAAGAAATTTGATGTTGCAAATCAAAACAAAAGCAAAAGCATTATTGATTTGGAGAGATGACCATATTCTCTAGTGGATGATGTGGTTTAGTGAATGTTGACATGTCTACTTTGCTTTTCAAAGTGCAGGGTCTTATTTGGGTACATGTTATCATGTGGGAGATGATTGTAAATCCAATTCTCTGTTATCCTTCAGTATCCTACTAAAACAGAATATATACTTTCATGTGCTTCCCTGCTGGTTGCTTTGATTATTCAAAAGAGTATTCAGCCAAAATGCAGAGATCCTTGTTAGGTCCACCTCACCAAGTCCCATGGAACGTAGCAGAAGAGGAAGCAGAAAGGATGGAAGAGCTACAGGATTGGGCGGGGAGGGCCATGACATGCTACCTTCAGGACCCAACATAGCTATCATAGTCATGAACTCACAGTAGCTGAACAAGATCTACACAAGCTTTGGTAGCTAAAATCTTGGTATATATGGGGTAGACAATCTCCACACCACCTCCATGTTGAAGAGCTATTAGCAGTAGATAGTTGTTAACAGAGCAAGAAGTATGCTTTACTGAGAATGTATCAGTTGTTAGGTATCCCATGTTCAGATAGCTGTACACCCATACACATGTGGGGAACACTAATTAGATTTAGTGGGTTAGGCAAACAAAGAAACTACATGAAGTTTGGAAGAAAAAACTAATGGAAGATTATGAGGAAGGTAGAGGGGGAGAGAGGAGGTAGATATTATTATGCCATTTCATATGAGTATGAAATTTAAAAATGAAAAAAAATTAAAGAGAAGTTTTGGTTTAAAAGAATATGACTATTCCATCTCACTGAAAGTCGGCGCATGACAGTGTCATCATTTAAGGTTGATGTTAGAATTGCCAGGTGCAGCAACGTTCTGGTGAAATGGATCGTAGGAAACTGGGAGGTGGATTTTGTATATGTTTTATGTGTATGTGTGTGCCTCTGTGTGTGTGTGTGTGTGTTTGCGTGCATGCTCCAGTACATTATTCCTTGGAGACAAGGTCTTTTAGCAAACTGGAGCTAGACTGGTAGCCAGTGGTTCCCAGCAATAATTCCGTCTCTGCCTCTGTAGCACTGGGGTTTCAGGCATTTGTAAATCTATGCCAGTTTTAAGTAGATGCTGCAGATGTTAAATTGGGTCCTCACGAGTGTGCATGGAATTTCCTCATGTTTTGCAGGGGCCAAATAAATATATTCCATTTTCTACCATCTTTTCTTTTCTCTTCACCATCTGATACTGCAGAACTACCTTATCTGGCCCCATTTTTCTCAGCCCTGTCTAAAGTCCCATATGCTTGTGAAAACTGTCTGCACTTTTCAGGGTATTGGCAAAACATATATTTCCATTCTTCCCCATTTAATTCATACTAAATCTTTGGCTCTCTACTTGTTGGTTTTTGTTATATCTCATACTAATTTTGGCCTGGGTCATATCTGGACTTCACTAGGGAAAAAAATCACCGAAGGTAGTGATAAATTGCACAGGGCAAAGGAAGAATACGAAAAGATCACCTTTTAGAAAAATTAGATGCTTTTTATCATGTCCCATCGTGATACAAAGGTCAAGGGATAAAATCCACGAATGAGACCAATAAAACTGACTTCAGGGTGAACAAAAGTTGAGCAGTGGGGTAGGATGAATTCTCGAGCCAAATGAAACCTGGGAGATGGAGAAAACGTCAGAGATAGAGTTACATGAACCTTAAAGGTATATTGAGAAAGTAGGATCTGATCACGAAGACTGTTTACTCAGCTGGCTTGACACCTAACCAAACAATTCAAATCAGAAGCCAGTTGAGATGTCTGTTACTGACAAACTGTGAAAGGTTCTAGAACTTGCACTCAGTGAAAAGACAAGGTGTGGCCAGCTGGGAAGGAACAGAGCAAAGTTGCTAATTAGTCTAGAGGAAGCCAAGTGCCCACATTTTTATGGACAGGTAATTTTTAAAGAAGTAGTTTGCTCAACCAACAATAACAATAATAGTAGCATTGTTTCTTGGATGTAGTGTAAAGTGGCCTTTGACTTCATCAACTTTAAAAACATTATTTTGTCCTTAGAGCATAGACTTTTATTAATAAAAATATACTTTGGAAGTCAACTATTTTATATTTACATTTAGAGGAGAAATTGCAAAATATCAAGTACTGTGGGTTAGAAATCCATACTGAAGATTTTGTTTTAAAAATACCAACTCTCTAAATACCTTTCCTCAGCTCATTTTTAAACATTCATCCAATAAAAAGGATAAGTAGATGATTTCCTCTAAATGCTGAGATCTATTTTTCCCTTATGAACAGCTCTTTCAAACCATTTACTTTTGTGAAGAGAATATCCCTAAGGAATTAACCTTGACTTTAAATCATTTTAACCTTCTTCTTTTAATCTTAGTGGGTACCTGTACACATTATGGAGGTCAGTGGACAACTTGCCAGAATCACTTCTCTCAATCAGCCATGTAGGTCTTAGGAATCCAACTCAAGTGTTCAGGACTGGGGGAAAGTGTCTTTCCTAGCCCTGCCTCAACTTACCACACTGAATCTGCAGCATTTGTCCTGGGTACTAAATATTTGTAGAGAAAATGAATAAAGAGTAAATATGCATAAAACTTCATATGCACTAGAATAATATGATTTAGCAGACCAAAGACAATAATATATAAGTTAGCCCTTGCCATTATTATGAGATGAGGAAACTGAGGTAACAGAGGATGTCATCTTGGCTATCACACTTGGTTAATGGCAGAACCTGGTCTGGTTTCTAAGTCAATCAGTTCAATATTATTAGTGTCCTTACACTTACTTTTGTTCTCCTTAGAGAATAATGAATTGCTTTTGTGGGGCTGATTCTAACCTGAGTCACCTTAAACCAGCTGTCCCTGACTTTGTTAAAAACTCAAATGCAGAAGGATAAAAATAAAGCATCTTTCACCCCTTCGCCCAAAGCTAGAATGATTGGCATATTTGGTTTATTCAACAATGATGATTGCAAAAACAGAGAAAAAGAAATTCGGTGCCTTCGAATTAGTTTGAATGTTTGGATGTCAGGCTCAATATAAAGGAGGTAAGCCAGCTTCAAGGAACTATCGCTGCATAAATGGGAGAAAAAGAGATTTTCTTCTGCAGTGAATCAATAGAAGCTCATGGATCTGCAGATTTATTTGTCTCTCCCTGTGGTAACTGAAACCCCCTAATTACATTCACAGTGTACTTAGATATTGCATAGTAATTACTTGTGACAGAGCCAACTTGATATAGATGGAACAAAGTAGATGAATATTTAGACCCAGCAATACTGCTAATGACTCCAAGACCAGGTAACTTTTCTTCACGGGTGAAATTTATTACAAAGTGCCCGTGAATTGTTTGTCTTCTTAATTAAAGGTTTGGTTGCATTTCCAAAGGGGTTGTTAATAATGATAATGTTTGTGGAGTCACTTGTCAAATGTGTGATCCTGCTTGAGTTACTTGTTATCCAGAACCTAGTGTTTCTCATTTGTACAGATAGGTTTATAATGGCACCCACCACATAGGGTTGTTGTGATGATTAAGAGAGAGCATGCAGGTAAGGTTTGTATGTGCATTCACATAAAAAAGCACTCGATAAAGGTTAGCTGTTATTACCGTTGCCAGCCACTCCAGGGGAGTTATTTTGTAAAAGACTGTACTTCCATTGTTGGTGCTCTGAAGCCTAAGTAAATCACTGTCATCCTCCCACCCCCACTGGCTTACTATATAATTTGTGGATATTTCCACTCCGAGGACCCTCCTCCAAAGAACAATTACTTAGAGTTGAATAGAAAGATTTCTCTTCATTTGGATTTTAGAACACTCGGTTCAAATGCAAAGTTCAACCAATGGAAGTTATACAATTTATTCTTGGTTTTCCAGGGAAGCCAGGTTCATTAATTGGATCGATTTCATACTGAGCAAAGTTAGATCTCACTTAACATTCTCTGAAATTAAGATATCCCTCCCCACCCCGTGTGATTGCTTTAAAGACCCAATGTATAGAAAAGTGCTCATTTCTAAACTCCATGCTATTGATAGCATTGGTTATTAATATTCTCAGAAGGTCTGTGTTTGATACCTCTTCCACAGCTCCATGTGAAAACATCTCTGAAGACTTTACAGATGTTCTCACAGTGCAGCTGGGTCTCAACTTCCTTTCCTCTTACCTTATTTTAGCTGGTCCTCCTTGGTGCCTGAACAACATACTTTGCTGTTGTGTGGAAAGGTACATTTCATTGCTACACCTATATTCTCAGAAGGAAAGGTCTGTGTCTAATTGGTATTATTGTCCTCCACAGGGCATGACCATGTGTGTTGTTTGCAGTAAGTGCTCGACCGATAACTGATTAATGAGTAAACAAGTTTGTGCAAACCCATATGCAATATCAAATTCTGTGAATTAAATAGAAATAATAAAAGCAGATAAAGACACACAGTTTCAATGTTCAAATAACAGTACCATATTTCACAATTAGTGACCAATTAAAAATCCACTTACTTTGTATCCATCCTATTACTCATGAATAAGTATATACTGAACACCTTCCAGGAGCCAAATATTATTCTCAGTGCTAGGATTTCAATTTAAAAAAATAAATAGTTCCCTGCTATGAAACTTGCAGTCTTGAAGAAATAAGAAACAGTTATAAAGTAATTCCAGGATGTGATTTTGCAGATTAAACATTAGATTATTCTTTTAAAAAAAGGGGTCAATGAAAAGTTCTTGACTTCTATTTCAGTCTGTTATCAATTGAGGCACTGTGGTCACTGTTCATTAAGCTGAATTTGGCTATTGGAAGTAGGTCAGGCAAATGGTTTTCTAGTTAAAAAATTACTATAGCTGCTGAGTGAAATTCGCTTTGAATTATTTTTCATAAACACAGGTAATTAGGCATGTCCTACTTAGTTATAAATACATATACCAAAGTACATTGTTCTACTTTCAGTGGTAATGAGTTTTGAAAACCATAGCTTTGCCACTTAAACTTACTTTTCTTCGCTTATTGAAAAGTCCAGAGGGCAAAAGCAACCTTCAGAGAATATTTCCACATAACAAGAAAAATTGACTAATGAAATTTCTGGACATACATCTTAATTAGAAAAAAACATAAGCAATTTTGTACTGACATGGACCAGCCAATATGATAGAGAATGCATTTCTCAGTATGGTCCCATGTCTGGTTTACTTTAAAGAAAAGAAAATCCTTCTTGAATCATGCAAACCAATTTATTGCTGTTAACTCCAGAGCAACAGAAAGTTGCTAAAAAGTCCCGTTATATACATTTAAATTTACAAACTTGAATATTTATTATGTTTTGGAGTATGTCTACCTGGGGGATCGTTTGAGTGAAATGACTTAAAATAGTCATTATTTAATGCACTTCTTTTGTGATTAGAATATTGAAAAATCTACTTAAGCAAGATCCAAGCAAAGAAAACAAGTGACTCTAGTGACCATATTGCACAGTGGGTTTCTCAAATACCTTCATTATGTCCAATTGAAAAGTTTCCGTTGACCAATATATTGATAATCTCACCTCATCACTCTTCCTCATCTGCTGGAAATTGCCTTCCTAACTCCATTTCTAGGAATTCATCTTGTTCTTAGACTTCACATATAAATGATGTTATATGGTGTTCATCTTTCTTAGCCTGAGTTATTTTGTTTAATCAATGTTCACTAGCTTCATCCATCTTGTCACTAATATCAAGATTTCATTCCCTTTTAGGTTTTTTTTTTAAGTATTCCACCATGTATGCATACCATAGATTCTTCATCCTTTTCAAAATCCCTAAACACGTAGGGTTTCTTCATCTAGATAAGTGGTTCTCAACCTGTGAGTTATGATCGCTTTGGGAATAGAATGACCCTTTCACAGGGGCCACCTAAGACTACCAGAAAACACAGATATTTACATTATGACTCATAACAGTCACAGAAGGTTATGAAGTAGGATCAAAAATAAGTTGATGTCACCGCAATGTGAGGAACTGTATTAAAGGGTCATTGTATTAGGAAGGTTAGAAATGATGGATCTATTACATTGTGAATCATTATTCACAATACATGTGGGAGTTCGGGTGTCTATTTGACATCTTGGTTTTATTACTATCCCATATATATGCAGTGGTCAAATCACTGGATCACATGATGGCTCTATTTTCATCTGATTTGGAAACACTGCCACACAGCTTTTCATAATGGCTACGCTTGTTTATAATCATGCCAGAAGTATGCTGGTTTCCTCGTTTCCATATTATCTCTAGCACATCTCTGCTCTTTCTTATTGATTATTATTGAGTTCTACATTTTTCTCTGCTCCCGTCCCTGTCTCTCCCCTCCGCTTCAACCCTCCCCCAAGGTCCCCATGCTCCCAATTTACTCAGGAGATCATTTCACTGCTAGAATTATGAGAATGTGAGTGTACTTTCATTGTAGTTGCAATTTGAATTTGTCCGCCTTTTTTATATTACCATCTTTATGAACTTTTTGTTTTTGCAGAAATATCTTTTTTGTTTTAATGTCTTTTCCCTTCTTCAGATTGGGTTATTGGTTTTCTTGCTACTGACTTGTTTTGAATTCTTTACTGATAAAGAATTTTATCTTTGGTTTGGATAGTAGCTTCATATCTCAGTGAGCTACATTTAGCGATGAAGAACAGATCCTCTTGTGGCAGGAGACCTCTCCATCCTACCTCCTAATTCTCATCTTTCTTCCTCACCCATCACCTCTACACTTGTGCTTTGGGAACTGATGTGAAAAGTCCACCGTTCTTACGGTGCCTTGTGTCACATTTTCCACATTAGGTTAAGAGGAATGCATGGATTAAAAACCATAAGCATGGCAAACACTTTCTATCCATTTGAAGATGGCATTACAAAGGGAGTACTATGATGAGTCAACCTGCTGCCAAAGGTGGTGGCAGGACAAGTCTATGGTCAGACAAGCCAATAAAGGATTGTAAGGTGTTTCGGTAGCCATTGCTACTCTTAAGCCAAAAGGTAGAAAGAAACTATCTTTGCCATTTTGTTCTTATAGCAAAATATCTTAGGCAGTCTATAAAGAAAAGAGATTAGTTTTGGCTTAAGTTTCTGGAGTAACATGGTGTAGAACATCAATCTGTTCATGACATTTTGCTGACAGGAGTCCAGAGGGAGCATAGCATATCACCTGGTAAGAAGGATAGAATGTACTGTAATGTATTAGTCTTCTCTGATCTTTCTTCTTCTTGTAAACCTACCAAGATTCAGGCACATGAAATTCACCCTAATCAATTATTGAAGGCCCTAACTGCAAAATCCATGGTCTCAATATCTATCTGACAATGAGGATGGAATTTTCACACAGGAAAGTTTTGTGAACATTCAAACCATGTTCAAATTATATCAGGGAGCACTGCTGAAATCCAGATGTAGAATGTAGAATGTTGCTACAACTGGGAGGGGGTTGCCCAATAGGACCTGCATAAGTCCTGACAGGAGAACATGGGGTAAAATGATGTCTGACCTCACTTTTCCTACCCCCTCACTTCATACATATGTTTTCTATCATGTGAAGCAAGATAAACTTCCCAGAGAGCATGGTGGGATGGAGAACAGATGAAAAGAAAGAAACAATCTACTACATGTATTTAATTGGGGGCTTTCCTGCCACATGCATGGACTTACCTGCAGAATGAGAAAAATTCACAGGTATTGTTCACTTAATAACCATAAAACCTTTTGAAGATGAGCCTTGCTCTTTCTATATGATGGAACATAATGGTAGTAAAAAGTTGTGTCGCAGTAACCTTCCTTATCCTAGATCATCAGCCCTTCTGTGTGTGTGTGTGTGTGTGTGTGTTTTGTGTGTGTGTTTCTATAAAGAGTGATTATTCCTGGAAGAGAGTAAGAAGCTGATATCAATAATAGACGGGTTGCAAGAACCCAAGCCGGACTAGGAAGGAACAAGCACAGGACCAAACTAGTCCCTCTGAATGTGGCTGACAGTTACATGGCTGGGGCAGAGTGAGGGACCACTCGTAGTGGTACCAGGATTTATCCTTACTGCTTGTACTATCTTTTTGGGAACCTATTCTCTTTGGATAGATACTTTGCTCAGCCTAGATATAGTAGGGAGGGCCTTGGACTTTCACCAATGCCTTACCCTCTCTGAGGACTGGATGTGTAGTGGGGCGGGGGAGTAAGTGGAAGGAATGGGAGGAAAGGAGGTTGTGGAAACTTGAATTGGTATGTGTAATGAAAAAAGATTGTTTTCTTTTTTAAAAAATTAATGGGTGCGAGAGTGAATAAAAAAGGTTGGAGAGGAAGGACCCAAAAACAGAAGCTAGAAATGGGTCAAAAGTTTCTTTGTAATTGTAGGAGGTAGAACACCATCACAGATTAATGATAAATTAAAGAGAAAAGTGGGAAAAAACAGTGAGAAAAGAGGGAAAAAACAGTGAGAAAAGAGAAGGCAGTGTTAATTCATCTGCAGTGTACATTGGATATTTCTCAAGGAACTTGGGTGAAGAATGTATTTGCTTTGTATATTTCTTGGAATATCTGTGTAGACCCGAGTGGAATACAACTTAGACCAAGCTACATGGCGTCTGCATTGAATGGAGCTATACTTCACATTTATTTGGCTGAGATATAAAGTTAAGTACATTGCCAAAAATCACACATTCAGAAAATGCAGGGTTGTTGCTCTTACCAAAGTTTATTGACTTTAGACACATTCATTCTAGCTCAGCTTTGGGTTGAAGTCACCTTTCCTGAATTTGTTGATTGATAGTTTCCTGGGGCAGGGTATCGTCAGACATGATGAGTATGTAGTGTGCCTTTCTATGCTGAGTCAGATTAGCCTTTTATATTCCTTGTGCAGAGAGGATAGCTGAGTAATGGTCAAGTGT
>LOEQ01015956.1:0-18761 GCA_001685075.1 Bramus lutescens | reverse complement strand
AATTGCCTTTCTGTGTCTGGGTTACCTCACTCAAAATGATGTTTTCTAGATCCACCCATTTTCTTGGAAATTTTAAGATGTCATTATTTTTTTCTGCTGTGTAGTATTCCATTGTGTAAATGTAGCACATTTTCCTTATCCATTCTTCGGTAGAGGGGCTTTTCCTTATTTTTAAATGAAAGAACAATGTGAGCAGGTTGTGTTTATGAATATGCATATGTACGTATGTAGCAATTATTAAAGATAATGATGCCAGGAGTTAGAGAAAGCAAGAGAGGAAGGAAGATGTATGGGGGAGATTAGGAACAAGGAGGGGATAAATAATATGATTAATTATAATTATAAAAAAGATTATAAAAGTGAACGTGTTAAATATTAACTTAAAGAATACTAGAAAAATAGAAGAAAATAAAACTTTTTTCCTCGGGTCACATTTTAGAAACTATGTTTTCAATTCCCCACAATTAAACCAAAACAATCCTCTGGACTGAGTCAATAAAATTAGCTAAATTCATGTAGAAGTTAGATTACTCTTAAAAGAGAAGATCCTAGAGCTTGGGGATAAGATGCAAATATTTGGTGGTTATCTAGTTAATATGTATTTTTTTTCCTGCTGAAATGGCTTAGAGCTTTTCGATGTAATAATCTAATACTATGTTTTCTTGAAATCCTTTAAAGCAGAGATAGACAACTTATTTTTTATACTTGGGCAAAAAAAAAACAAACAAACAATTTTCCACCTGTGTAATCCCACCATCTTGGCTACAGCTTCTAACCCCTGATGCATTAAAGCAAAACCATTCATAGACAGCATCTTTGAAATGAATGAAAGTTCCAAGAAAACTATGAAGTCTGGCACCCAGTTTTGCAATGGATTATAGTGTCCAATTTCTCCAATTTGGATACACACAGAATAAAATGATCATAAAAATAAAATTGGCATGAAGTTTTGTTAGTTTTTAAAAAATATTCTTTTTATATTTTAGTTTTTTTAAGACAGGGATATCTTTGGCTGTCCTAGAGCTTGCTCTATAAACCAGCCTGACCTTAAACACATAGAGATGATAATTTTCTTTGTCATTTTATAATATGTAATCATCTAAGGTTCATCATAGCTATGCAGATATACACAGAAATCAATTAATACAATGTTAATGTAACCTTATATTTTAATCATAAAATCCAAGCATATAAAGAAAAGCCAGAAGCCAAAGCCATGAGATTCTTATAACATAACCATAGAGTTTTGTTTGTGTATTCCTAGTCAGAAATTCTCCAGTGGACACTATATTTATTTTTTCTAATGTAAGAGGTTTATTTGGAGAAGGGGGAGCTGTTTTGGAGTTAGGGCATAAGAGAGGCAGGCAGACAGAGAGAACAGACAAGAAAGGAGCAAACGGAGTGAGAGTCGTTGTACTTACTTTCCTTAACAAACACTAAGAATGGTAACATCACAAAACATTCACATTGTCCTACACTGATCAATAGTGCATGGGAGTTAATACATATAGTCATGATTTATTACTTAGAAAACAATGATTAAAAAATACATAAAAGTTTTCCTGACCTAGACAGATTTCATCCATGATCCTATTACTTAGTGTTCAAATTTCAGTCTATGACACCATACTACAACTTGGGACTTTTATCAGATTTTTTCTGTTGATAACTTATTTTGATTGTCATCAATTTAGTAAAGTTACTAGACGTTACTCCTTGGTTCAGTTCATACATGGTAAGTTAAATGTTCTTTGTTATTGTGAGCTGAAGGTATCAAAATGTGCATTCTGAATTCCATAACTTATGAGTTATTTTAAATTGTTTTTTATTCTGAGAAAAATTCACTAAAGAATGTTGAAATAGCTCAATTCATAAATAATTCGGTTATAGGAGTCAAAATTCAAAGACTCACAACAAACAATGTTGCTATAAACCATATAATACAAGATGATGCAGCTGAGACACTGAAGGACATTATCACATGCTCTTTCTTTGTGCTGGTGTATTTTTTCAGTGCATTAGAAAGGCAACATTGCTTGGAAGAATCTGTGAGTAAAAATAAATACATTCTCATGTCTTTATTTCTGCTTGGATATTTAATCTTATCTCTGCCTCAACATTTCAAAATGGTTTTAGTGGATATTGATTGCTCATTTAAAATTAAAATCATTCAATGAAGTCCAAGTAAAACATCTTGAGTCTGGGAGGTAATTTTTCTTAAATACAATATGAAACCTTTCAGAATCTCTATGTTTTCTTTTCTTTGTTTCTGTGTTGGAATGTGTATGTGTGTTTGTATATACACAGCATTCACACAAATGTGTGGGTGTGCCCACCCATGCGTGTCCACGTAAAGTCAGATATAGTACCTTGGATGTCTTGCTCTGTTGCCCTCTGCTTTATTGTCTTTAGGAAGGGTTTCTTGCTGAACTGGATCATAGACATTTTGTCTGAGTTGACAACTCTAGGAAGGATGCAGTGGCCATGCTGGGCTGTGTTTACATGGCAACTGCGGATTAGAATTCATTCTTCATTCATGCCATGCAATTCCCTATCATATTGACTGCATCATCTCTCTAGCCCCTGGACCCCTTTTATATTTGTGTTGAAGATTCCTCAAATATTTTGATCATTGGCAATCTTTATTGTCAATTCCATTCAATAAAGTAGCAATTTTAAAATTTATTTCAAAGAATATATTTTATAATGAGTATACTCTTGTGTTGTCTACGTAAACCTAAATCTACTTCTCCAATATCTGTTATATAATTTTGATGTCCATACACTAATAAGTATTTTAACTTTTGCCATTAAATATATAAATATATTTATTGTTTGTATTCTTATTTGAACTTAAACCACAATGAAGGTATAGCTAATTTCTATGAGAAAACAATTTTCTATTTTTTTCTAGTTTCCCAAGTGCCCTTGTCTTAATGGGCTTCATGGTGACAAACACTGTTTGTATCAATTATGCTGTAACAGTGTTTCCTATCACCAAATCATATTTATTCAATAATTCTTATTTTTATATAATTTCAAATATATTTTGCTATAAATTAAATAATCAGTGAATCAGGAATTTTCCCATGTCTGTCTGTATTTTAAGCATATGCTCTGAAATTATAACCTATTTTTGTCCTCTTCAATTTTTCAATATATATATATATATTTAGTGCAATAATCTACAAATGGAGCAAGTGGTCAATGAGATAACTTCATCCTCTAGGATGCTTACAGTGCAATTTGTCAGGGACAAGAAAAGAATAGTACAAACTGTGGGAGCTACAGTCACTAATAATAGAAGTGTCTGGTCAGCTTCCTACTCTATCAGCTGTGTGGCTCAGAGAGGACTTTCTACAGCGGTGAGCGAAATTAGGGAAGCTGAAGAGAGAAGAATGGCAGATGTGGAGCACATAGGCTCATTAGAGTTGTGTAAATGTGGGCGTGTACGTAATAAATAGTATAAGATTGACAGATGACCAACATTATGGTGGACAAGACACCTAAGAAAGAAATCATTTAGTTGCAGTTTGTAATTTCAAATGTGATTGGTTTTGTGATATGCTGAGAGCTGGGGTGTATCTCAGTTGCTGAACATTTGTCTATGACTAATCCCCAGA
The DNA here is from genome assembly GCA_001685075.1 of Bramus lutescens. Taxonomy (NCBI): domain Eukaryota; kingdom Metazoa; phylum Chordata; class Mammalia; order Rodentia; family Cricetidae; genus Bramus; species Bramus lutescens. Next base: position 15,138 of record LOEQ01015956.1, on the reverse strand, counting down.
TTTAAACACGATGCACAAAACACACTCGTGTGCATTTACACACACACACACACACACACACACACGTGAATAAACTAAAAATGAGAAAGGATATAAAGGATATATGGTAAGCTTTGGATTATCTGAGGCAGCGGAAGTGCTGGATGTGGATAGTTATAACTCATCCAGACTTTGGTAATTGGTTCGTTTAATGTTTGAAAATTACAATGCAAGAAGCAAACATTTAAATAGTGTTTAAGAGGGTGACATGGCAGAGTTCAGAGATATGTTGAACCTAGATAGAAGAACTCAATTTTTCCCTGGAAAATGGGTCTGGTCATTGGAACTAAACATTTAAATGACAATACTTATGGACACGTGCAAGGAGTATCTCTTTATCATTTCTTTGAACTGGGGATATATTTACATGCAAGTATTGTAGAGAAAATATACAAAGCATTCTGCTTCATTTTGAGTTACCTACTCCAAAGCTATAGCCACAAACTTTGAAGTAATGAACAGTTATTTTTATTTTTGATAGCAGGTATGCAATACACAAACTTTTTGTGTTGTGCAGTTGGTTAGAATTCTGAGTCATTGCATAGTAGTAATAATGTAAATAATGAAGATTTTGACTTATTCCTAGTAGTAAAGAGAAATGTCACTAGAATACTTCTAACTGGTGTTTGTCGTTGGAGTTATTTATTAAGAACAGGTTGGCCTTTGACCAGGCTTGGTGAGTGCTATCAATACCTTCCCAGACTCTTCTAAATGACCTTGTATCTTTCTAGTCTGTAGTGTGATTAAGCATATGGGCAACTTTCTCAGCAGGCAACATGTTTTTTTTAATTTGTTNGCGTGTCCACGTAAAGTCAGATATAGTACCTTGGATGTCTTGCTCTGTTGCCCTCTGCTTTATTGTCTTTAGGAAGGGTTTCTTGCTGAACTGGATCATAGACATTTTGTCTGAGTTGACAACTCTAGGAAGGATGCAGTGGCCATGCTGGGCTGTGTTTACATGGCAACTGCGGATTAGAATTCATTCTTCATTCATGCCATGCAATTCCCTATCATATTGACTGCATCATCTCTCTAGCCCCTGGACCCCTTTTATATTTGTGTTGAAGATTCCTCAAATATTTTGATCATTGGCAATCTTTATTGTCAATTCCATTCAATAAAGTAGCAATTTTAAAATTTATTTCAAAGAATATATTTTATAATGAGTATACTCTTGTGTTGTCTACGTAAACCTAAATCTACTTCTCCAATATCTGTTATATAATTTTGATGTCCATACACTAATAAGTATTTTAACTTTTGCCATTAAATATATAAATATATTTATTGTTTGTATTCTTATTTGAACTTAAACCACAATGAAGGTATAGCTAATTTCTATGAGAAAACAATTTTCTATTTTTTTCTAGTTTCCCAAGTGCCCTTGTCTTAATGGGCTTCATGGTGACAAACACTGTTTGTATCAATTATGCTGTAACAGTGTTTCCTATCACCAAATCATATTTATTCAATAATTCTTATTTTTATATAATTTCAAATATATTTTGCTATAAATTAAATAATCAGTGAATCAGGAATTTTCCCATGTCTGTCTGTATTTTAAGCATATGCTCTGAAATTATAACCTATTTTTGTCCTCTTCAATTTTTCAATATATATATATATATTTAGTGCAATAATCTACAAATGGAGCAAGTGGTCAATGAGATAACTTCATCCTCTAGGATGCTTACAGTGCAATTTGTCAGGGACAAGAAAAGAATAGTACAAACTGTGGGAGCTACAGTCACTAATAATAGAAGTGTCTGGTCAGCTTCCTACTCTATCAGCTGTGTGGCTCAGAGAGGACTTTCTACAGCGGTGAGCGAAATTAGGGAAGCTGAAGAGAGAAGAATGGCAGATGTGGAGCACATAGGCTCATTAGAGTTGTGTAAATGTGGGCGTGTACGTAATAAATAGTATAAGATTGACAGATGACCAACATTATGGTGGACAAGACACCTAAGAAAGAAATCATTTAGTTGCAGTTTGTAATTTCAAATGTGATTGGTTTTGTGATATGCTGAGAGCTGGGGTGTATCTCAGTTGCTGAACATTTGTCTATGACTAATCCCCAGATTTAAACACGATGCACAAAACACACTCGTGTGCATTTACACACACACACACACACACACACACACGTGAATAAACTAAAAATGAGAAAGGATATAAAGGATATATGGTAAGCTTTGGATTATCTGAGGCAGCGGAAGTGCTGGATGTGGATAGTTATAACTCATCCAGACTTTGGTAATTGGTTCGTTTAATGTTTGAAAATTACAATGCAAGAAGCAAACATTTAAATAGTGTTTAAGAGGGTGACATGGCAGAGTTCAGAGATATGTTGAACCTAGATAGAAGAACTCAATTTTTCCCTGGAAAATGGGTCTGGTCATTGGAACTAAACATTTAAATGACAATACTTATGGACACGTGCAAGGAGTATCTCTTTATCATTTCTTTGAACTGGGGATATATTTACATGCAAGTATTGTAGAGAAAATATACAAAGCATTCTGCTTCATTTTGAGTTACCTACTCCAAAGCTATAGCCACAAACTTTGAAGTAATGAACAGTTATTTTTATTTTTGATAGCAGGTATGCAATACACAAACTTTTTGTGTTGTGCAGTTGGTTAGAATTCTGAGTCATTGCATAGTAGTAATAATGTAAATAATGAAGATTTTGACTTATTCCTAGTAGTAAAGAGAAATGTCACTAGAATACTTCTAACTGGTGTTTGTCGTTGGAGTTATTTATTAAGAACAGGTTGGCCTTTGACCAGGCTTGGTGAGTGCTATCAATACCTTCCCAGACTCTTCTAAATGACCTTGTATCTTTCTAGTCTGTAGTGTGATTAAGCATATGGGCAACTTTCTCAGCAGGCAACATGTTTTTTTTAATTTGTTGAAGAACTGCTGTCTATTAAAGATTGATCTTCATTCCAACAATGAACACATGTTATTGCTTCTTTTTGTGGCTATGTTAATGAGGAAAATCTCTTTTTAAAAATTATGAATAGAAAGTCAGTCTATAATGGCTTTATGCCGACTGCTCCACACAAGCACATCCTCCTGTTGAACATAGGTCCTCCAGCTGTCATGTGATTACTGTGTCCCGACTCATTTGGACCAGTCATCTCATTTTTATCCTTCTGTTCCCCACTTCAATTTTTCTTGTGCATGCCCTCGCCTGCTCATAGCACACACACAGTTTAGGACAGATTATACCCATTTAACTTGCTTAATTTCCCTGAAGTTTTGACATCAGAGAAGTTATATATAAAATATTATTAAATTATCACATGAAATCCACAGCTTTGGAATCAACAACTCTTCTTGAATGGCAAACATGCCTCAAACAGGGTATTGTGGTTTGGGTAGAAACTATTCTCCACACCCCATCTGATCCAAGCTTTCCTGTATGCATTTGTTATTTCTTCAGCCCTGCATCACCCTAGTCAGGTTTTCTGGACCATGTCTTACACTTTGTGTCATGGGCTTCCTTCCCAAAAATCTTTGTATTCGTCTCTGTCCTCTGTCCCTTGTACGATCCATGCCCTTCTAGATGCTCCTGGCACAGTGTCAGGCTTCCTGTTACTAGGGTGTTTTAGTGCAATAAATTGACCTCTACTTCCTATCAATGGAACCCTTAGCTACACTGAAAACATTTCTCAACTCTCGCTGACTTTTTTGATATCACAGAACAAGTCAGTGAGGTCAGAGTCCAAGCACCACCTCCATGGACCACCTCATCATTTTTATCTTTCTGTTAAATCAAGTCCACAATAGTTAAAAAAAAAAGATGAATTAGATTAGTGAACTGAAAGTACTGAGGGGCAAATTTTAGACTTCCTATTAATTTTAATTTCATAATTACCTGTATTTGTACCTTATCCAAAATTTATAAAAGGAGCTTATTAATCATACTGCCTTACAAGATAATACATGCTTAGTGTTTCCAATTTCATGAAAGTTTTTACAGATGAGGTGAAACTCCTGTCATCAGATTAGATCTAAGTAAAAGAAAATCTAAATATTTGTGGGAAGAGAATGTCAAAATCCTTTAATTAAAATTAATAAATGGTTTGTTTTGAAGACTTAACATTATCAGCCTAGATAAACAGTGTTTGTATCGACTTGAAGAGTGTGTTCTGCGAGGCTGAAAACAGATTTATTGAGCAGTGTGTTAGGGGAGTTCCGGTTTAATTTCTTATAGTTTTCAGAGGGAGAATACATGGACCCGGAAGGTTAAGTATTATATTTATCTTCTCAGTCTTAAATAAATGGGGCTGAGACTCCTCTGTAACTGCTATGAGATTTATGTCACTTCCTGTGTTCCCATTGCTGGTGTCATGGGAGGTTTTTTCCCTTCTTCTTCACCAAACACTGTGTTTCCAATTTAATTAGGTATAAATATTTGAAGAGCTTTTAATTTTTCTAAAGAAACAGTTTTAAGGTCTTAATGGAGACATCCAAGTTGAATTGCAGAAGTATAACCCTAACTGCCCTGTACTGTGAGACATACAATTCCAGTAGCTTCAAGTAATTACTGTTCTCAAACAAAAATACATTAGTATTCAGGTGAAAACATTTTTTAACACCTGTGTGAGATGCTTGTGTATCTCTTTTAGAAATCAACATTTTTTTAAGATTCTTTTTCTCTAGTCAATTCAGGGTAAATGATTTATAGAACTCCAGAAAAAATATTTGCTATCAGGTATGTGGAATCTGTACAAGGAAATATGATTTGTGCTTATCAGATTTCCCAAGACTTTCCCCCCTTTCTAATCTAACTGGAATTGGAAGGGTAATTTGAAATATTTGTACTACAAGGAAAAAAAGAGAACCGTTTGATGGGAAAAAATGAATAAAAGATTTCTGTGGGTGTGGAGAATGGAGAAGTTGTTAAAAATAGTAAAATGAAAATGATAAAATTTTGCAAGATACAAAGTCTACCTCCAAATGTGACCAGTTTCTCTCTCTCTCTCTCTCTCTCTCTCTCTCTCTCTCTCTTTCTCTCTCCCTCTCTCTCTCTCTATATATATATATATGTTTAATATACTCTACATGATTAAAGAATATATAATTTTAGTACATTAAAGTACACAATCTAAGAACAAGGCATCTGTGTTTCTATTATTATGACAAACTAAAACAGACAAGGTAAATTGTAAACAAATGATTCATAACTGCATATTTCCCGGAGGGTTTGGAATTCCAAGGGCTCCTAAACTTTACTGAGACCTATTTCCTAGATTCAAACTTGTCAGTCTTCATGTGGCAAGGAATCCTTAAAGAAACTAAGAAGTTGGGAGCCAAAGAACCTTTGAATTATAGAATTTAGTTTTTTGTTTGTTTGGTTGGTTTTTGGTTGATTGTTGTTGTTGTTATTTTGAGCCTTTGTTAATTTGTTTTTGTTTGCTTGGTTTTAGTTTAGTTTTGTTTTTATGTTTTTTGAAACAGGGTTTCTTTGTATAGCCTTGGCTGTCCCAAAACTTAGTCTGTAGGCTGGCCTCAAACCCACAGAGCTCTTAGTCGCCCAAATGCTGGACTGAAGACATGTACCGCTGCTTCCTGGCAAGAATTCCTTATTAGGACAAACCTATTTCCAGGATAAGTGGTTCTTAACGGCATTAATAACATTAATTGTTTCATGAAAGTGCAGCCCTCATCATTAAATGCCCCACTTCCTAAAACTAGTGTTTAAAATGTTAGGAGTGGGTATTCACACTAGAGCCACATTTAGTGTGAAAACCCAAGCAGAGTCTGTGAGATACATGAGAAGAACACACCAACCTGGATGATGCCACTTGATCCGGAACCACTTGAGAAAAGATATTAATGTTCGAAGGTATTTTCATACACACTCAATTTAGGAAGATGACCATAGACTCCTGGTCTGGGATCACATGGCAGGAGGCATCTGAATTCCAAAATGTGCTATTCTCAGCATGACCACATTACTATACAATAAGGAGAATATGCTTGAAAATGAATTTAAATTTACCAGAACAGAAAAAATAGGGCAAAGAAAGCAGACATTCAAACTTATAAAGAAAAATAAAACCACCAGTGATTTTAGATAGAAAGTAACCCCATCTAAATAAACAAACCCACTGGAAATACAGGAATATTGTTAGAGCTGTGAACGTAAAAACTTCCAGATCTTTTTTGCTTTTTAAATAAAATCCTTTGTAACCAATCTAATGTGGACCAAGCTAAAATACCCTCAGTGACTGTGTTCTAAGTTATGAGGGCAAAAAAATTAATGATTAGAAATTATGTGATGACATATTATATTTATTTATGTTTTTCGAGGATTGCAATCCATGCAAGATATCAAGGCAGACTTGTAATGGAAGATGAAGCTGCTTCTGTTGGGAACACTTCATGGTAGCAAGCAGAGTGAAAGGTTTTACTTCAAAGATTTAGGTCACCTAGTCTCAGTGCATGCTAACTATAAGTAAGGAATCGCTTGTCACATTTTCAAATTGAAATGTTCTGTAACAATAATTTACATTTTGGGTTTACCGTGGAGATTAGCAAGAAACATATGAAATACCTTCAAGAGTCTAAAGGCTTCAGAATGCATCGTTGCTGAAAATGCCCATTCCCTGCTCATAAGGCATGAAGTGCATTCAGCATCCATGGTGAAAGTGTTAAGACTATCTAAAAGCTCCCAAGCCAAGGTGCTGGGTTTCACTGGCCCTCAGAACCACTTTCTGCTCCAGATGTCTTTCTTCCAGGGTCATAGTGTCTCCCAATTGCTATCATCTTCCCATTTCTTCATCAAAATCAATGAAAATCCAGGGTATCAAGTAATTTCTTAATTATTAATATCCTAACCAATGAGTCTCTCTTGCTGATGTTCCCTTTGTGAACTAATTTATCTCTTATGTTGTCTTTTTTGTCTTATTGTTCCAGCATCTTCCAATATTTATCACTGGTATAACCTATAATGGTGTTTTGATTCAGACCTTTTCCAAGTAAACAAACTTGCTATGAATTAATTTCACCTGTCTCAAGCAGTGTGTCTTCTCGCAAAATACATTAGAGAATTAAATGAAAATACAAATTGAGGTATAACCTAATAGCTACAAGTGTATACATGTTTATGCATGCATGCTTGCTTGCATACGTGTGTGTGTGCATACATTCACACTCTGGGACTATGAAGGACCCTGTATTCATAGAATGAACTGAGCAGTGATTAAGGCAATTATAATCCTTAGCAAAAATTTAGTGTGACTTCTTTCCTTTTTGTCAAACATGGCAAGCACTGAGTCCTTGCGTTAAAAGTAGATGAGATTTGCTTGTTTTTGTCCCTACAATTATAGTATTATGAAAGGGAAATAATACTTTCCTAAAGATCACAGTTTAGAATAGATCCCAGAATCGAGGAATGTAAGTGACAACTGCTCTCTTAAGTGCACCCTCGCAGGACTGGAAAAGGAAATATTCACACACAGAGACACGCAGATAATTATAGACTGTCTGGCCTATTAGCTAGGCTTTTTATTCACTAGCTTTTACAAATTAACCCACAATTCTCACCTATATTTAACCATGTGACTTGGTACCTTTCTCAGTGCGGCATTTTCATCTTCTTTCCTCTGCCTCTGGGTGGTGACTGCAGACTGAGCCTTCCCTTCTCCCAGAATTCTCCGAGTCTGGTTGCCCTCTATACTTCCCGCCTTGCTACTGGCCAATCAGCATTTTATTAAACCAAAACAAGTGACAAATCTTTACAGAGTACAAGAGCATTATCCCATAGCAAAAACAAAACAAAACAAAACAAAAACAAAAATGTTCTGATAGGAAACTTCATTTTATACAATAAATTTATTTTATCTATCATTTAAAAATTATGCATTCTTATATAATTACTTTCATAAAGAAATGATGTTTCATTTTACACTACCTATTAAATCCATAAGAAGAATAGCCTAAGATCTTCAGTTTCACTTACTGATATAGGAGCAAACTGTTCTGATCCCAACACCTTTAGGTTACGTGGAATCAGTTCACAGCAGTATTAGTCTGGAATTGGACTCTGTTCCCTGCTCGTTTAAGATATTTTTCATTGCTACGTTATATGATAATTGGTGTTGAATTTTATTTTGCTGTTTTTGAAGGATCTGTTTGTATCAAATGTTTTGTTTCAATTTTCCTTTTCTTTTTATTAATTCTTTGACAATTTAATACAATTGAACATTATATACCTCTGCCTCCAACTCCTCCACAACCCCCTTCTCTACTTTATCTCTTCTCACCAAATGTTGAGATTTTTTTCTACCTATGGAGTTCAGTTTGCTGAGCAATTCTGAGATTGTGTGTGTGTGTGTGTGCGTGTGCACATGCGTGCACACGCACATAGCTTCTACCAGTCTTACGCATGCTGTCACACCACTTTAAGTACATATGGGCAATTGCCCCATTGTTTTGGGAAAACTGTTTCCTTGCTGTTATTGAACACTTCTGACTCCTCAGACTACGACTTGATTTTCTAATTTTGCTCTGTTTTGATGTTCTAGGAGAGATACAATGCCTTAAACTTTTATTTTTATTGCAAATATCATTTTATTAAGTTCGTTGTGGGTGATATTTTGCTGCAGTGAATAAATTATTTTATTACATCTCTTAAATAGCAAAATATGCATAATTCAGTACTGAACAATTTAATATTCCATTGTACTGTAATAAAATAATATAGTATATCTAATTTTTATTCACTTTTTCAGAGGTCAGACTATTTGCATCAGTATGAAATTTCAGAAGCTATTTCTTAAATGGTTCAAAAATTTAGTTATCTGAAATTTTTAGTTGCAAGGGCATGCAAATAGCACTCTAGCTGGCTAGTCACTACTTGGGCCAGCTAAAGTATCTAATACCGAGGTCAAACAGTTAGATGAGTGCTGTAGATGATTTCTTTGTGTCTTCCCATGCATGTGTGGGAACTTACAAGACTGAGTTCTCCTCATTCTGTGCTGCACCTGAGTTCATGTTGAGGTTCACTCATAATGGCAACAAAGCTGAGAGTATATATGTGTACACACACACATATACATATATATACATATACATATACACACATATACATATATATATACATATACATATACAAACACACAAGTTCAGGGAGCTTCAAATAACTCTACATCTGCATGTGGCATGGAAGCCTAGACTCCCTAAAATTATCACATGCACTAGTTACATATTCTCATTAATTGAAAATAACTTTCCTTCATTAAATAAAACACATGGACTAAATCAAAATCCAAGGATGGCTTTGGGGGGTCTCATCATATGGTGTCATAGAGTTTGCATAGACAAAGATAAGTGAAAAATGAACACTAACATTTCTATTTTAACAGTGAGAATTCACAATACACTTTATGAAGGAAAAAGCCATTATTTTACAAAAAACAAAAACAAACAAACAAATGCACAGTTTACAAATCTATTAGAGCCAAATGAAAATACAAAAGTGAAATTAACAAATGAGGAACAGAAGTTTTCAGTAAATAAACAATCTTTGATTATATCTAAAAATACTCTACCTTATTCATAATATGAAAATGTGAATTAAATTTCACAAGAAAGCTGCAAAAATGAAAGTAAGGACTGTCTTGTGTTGGTAAGGCTGTCCCACACATGATTGACAGGTGTGTACATTCTCTTATCAACAAACATTAAGCTGATATTTTCACATTGAACCCACATAAAATTTACAAATATACACCTATGTATGGGTGCACACAATGTATGTATGTATATGTGCATGCATGGATGCATGTAAGTACATAATTGGTAACTCTAAACTTTTAATCTATATCTATATACACACATAGTGTATCACATATACACCATGAGTTTAGATTTAGCGACTCTTTTTGTTCATAGACCCATATCTTGGTATATTCCATGTTTGCTGAATAATTGCAGTGTAATTCATGGCCATAGTTTAAAGCAGTAGTGGGCTGTAAAGCATCTGCATGGTTATCGTTACCAACTGGTTATTTAAATCTTGATAAATTCAATACAACTATGCCCAACCTTGAGAAAGGTTCAGATTGCAGTGTGTGTTTTTAAGGAGAGTCACCTTCATGATCTACTAGGTGTGAAAGAGCTAAGTGGAGAATAAAATCGCCTGCTCACAATTCTGTATGGGGAAAAGTGAATAATTTAGATGGACACAGTCATTCATGTGTGTATAGACATGCAAGCAAGCATGTGTGTGAATGCACACAGGTGTAGAACTGGGTTCTCATTTTGTAAATACACAAAATATCTGGAAAATTAAGTACAAAAGTACAGTTGATGCATCAGGTAAGCAGTTTGCATCTACTACCAAGGTGAATGCTGTGTGGAAATCGTGCCACCAGTCCTTTAACAGCAGAATGGATTTAAGCTCTTACAGAAAACACAGCTGTGTTTACACCTCTAAATCTAACTCTGGAACTTCTGAAAGGTTACTGCTTCATAAAGCTTTATCTTAATCATTCTTAGATGCCTGTCATGCATTTCATGATATGCACATTTGAGAACGAGGACATGAATTTCCATATGCATATCTCTGCAGGAAAACTACCACCCTCTGGTGTTTCTTTTGAAGTTGCCCAGTATTCTTTACAGAACATATTTTATAATGATGACAATCTGAATTATAATAATTTCCTTGTTATCTTACAGACTTAAAAATGATCTTTTCAAAATTTTATAATAGCCCAATTCCATCATTATAAATGTTATCTTCTGAACGTGTCAAACACAGCAATTGAAGTAAAATGCTAGTAAGTATGATCTATTTCTGGTTGTTGAATTTCCTTCCTGCATATCTGTTGATCATTTAAAAAATATAATAGATACAACAAACTCATTATATTGGTATTATAAAACTACAGAGATTGTTTAACATGCTAAAATATGAATTTTTTTATTCAAACATCATTTACTTCCTATTAAGAAGTTACAGCTTTACAAACTGGATGGTTGGCTTGGAAGTTAAGAACACTTGCTGCTCTGATGAAGGATCCAGGTTCAATTCCCTGTGCCCACTTCAGGTGACTCAGAACCCTCTCTCTCTCTCTCTCTCTCTCTCTCTCTAGGATCTGATTAATTCTGCCTTCTGAGTATAGTTCACACAAACTCCTGCAGCCTCACATGTATACATAAAAATAAAATTAATAAAATTTTAAAATGAACTCATCTCTAAACAGAACTATCTCATTTTGATCTGTTTATTCAGGCTTTTATTAAATGAACTCTTTGTGAAATTAATGTAACACTGGAGTGTCTCCTCTGTAACAAGCTACAGAAAAATTTAAGAGATGGTGAATTCTTTTCGAAGATTCAAGGTTGATTGAGTGGTCTAAACTTAACTGCAGTTTACGGCATAAATCTGTGATATAGTGTGACAGCAAAAATATTATGAAGGTTTTAATGTCTTAATCTCTGTTTGCAAAATGTTCACAACAACACTACACTGGCATAGTGCTGAAAGAAAAATAATTGCTAGTTATCTTAACTTTTCTAAATTTTTATTAAATAGTGATGAATATCCAATATTTCTGTCATACTCTTATCAGAAAAGGACTATTAATTTTGTCATAGCAATTAATTACAATTACTTATGTTCTATTAATAATGGATCCTGACTTCATAACTTTCAGGACCTCTGAATTTTTATAGAGAACAAGATGGAAAATAGACTGACAAATGTTAATGACATATACTATATGCTTAGTGTTAAACTCCATGACCATAAAGCAAGTTGGGAAGGAGAGGGTTTATTTGACTTATGTTTCCATATTGCTGTACATCACCAAAAGAAATCATGACAGGAACTCAAGCAGGGTAAGAATCTTGAGTCAGGAACTGATGCAGAAGCAGTGTGAGGATGCTTCTTATTATCTTTCTCTTCATGGCTTCTGCAGTCTGCTTTCTTATAGAGCTCAGACCATCGGCCCTGGGATGGTGCAGTAGAAGGCTGCTTGTTTGTTTCCTGGCCACTCAGACTCTAGGAATAATCACACAGAATCTATAGTATTTGAATCACTAATAGCCCATTAGTTCTAGGTTCTTACTGACTAACTTTTACAACTTAATTTAACCCATTTCTATTAATCTGTGTATCTCCATGCGGCTGTGGCTTACTGTCAAGCTGCTGGGAAATGAATAAGCCACCGCCTATCAAGACAGGATGGCTCCTCCCACAATGGCTGGGCTACCCTCATCAATCACTAAATAGGAAAATGTTTTACAGCTTAACCTTATGGAGGCAATTTCTCAGTTGAGGCTCCCTCCTTTCAGGCAACTCATTTGTGTGTCAAGTTGACATAAGACTAGTCAGCTCAACTGAAACCTTGTCAACTTGACACAAAACTACATCACTATTAAGCCACAACCTTTCCTTTCTCATTCTTCATCAATATCTCACATTGAAAATATAAATAACTTTAAAAGTTCCACTAATTTGAACACATAAAAATTTTAGTCTCTCTAAAATATCCAATTTCTAAAAATCCAAAGTCTTTCAGCTGTGGTATCCTATGAAAATCAAAATTAAATTAAATACCTTCTTACTTCAAGAGGGAAGAACCAGGGCATAGTCATAATCAAACTAAAGAAAAGCCAAATATCAACTGTGAAAATGCAATATTCAATATCAAAGATATATTCACTGTCTTTCTGGGTTCCTCCCAGCAGCTTGGATCATTTCTTTTGCCCTGACCTTGGCAGCACAAACATCTTGTCTTCTAGGCTCCAGCCCACTATCCCTGCTGTTCTTGGTGGTTGTCCCACTGTGCTGGCATCTCCAAAACTGCTGGGGTCATCTGTTTTAACTGGTCTAAGTTTTCACCAATAGCCTCTCATAGGCTCTCTCCATGGTGCCAAGCACCAACAGCTAATGAGGTTGTATTTTTACCAATAGCCTTTTCTGGCCTTTGACAGTGTCAAGCCTCAGCTGCTCTGCATAACCCCTTTATTCTTTCAAAACCAGTACCGTCTGGTCACCCTTACATCACCAAGTTTGACCGCCAGCATGAGGTATAACTTTGGCCATCTCTGGAACATGGCTTCTTAGTACTGACTCTCAGGAAACACATCCCAAAAGATTTCACCTCAAAGATGCTGATCCCTTCTTAATCACTCTTAAATTCTTTGCTCTAGCCAAGTAGCATTGAGTATCCAAGGAAAGCAAAGGTTTTGCTTCAGTAGTTCTGGTATCTTGTTAAACACAGCTGATTCTACCACTCATGCTAACCCGAAGGACAGAATTTCAAATCAAAACAACAAACAGTTCTGATAGAGTCTTTAAACTTCCCTCTGAAACTTCACAAGCCAAACCTCCATCGTCTGCATTTCTTTGAACATTCTTATCTTCCAAGTTTCATAGAACATCCCACTGAGCTTTCAACACTTGATGTAATTTCTAGCCCAAAGTTCCAAAGTCCTTCCTCAATCTTTTCGAAAACATGGTCAGGTCTGTCATAGCAATACCTCACAAAATTAGTACTTCTCTTAGGGTTCCTATTACTGCCACTAAACACCATGATCAAAACACATGTTGGGGAGAGGGGTTTACTTTACTCAAACTTCCATACTGCTATTCATCATCAAAGAAATCATGGCAGGAACTCAACATGGCAGAAACCTTGAGGTAGGAACTGGTGCCGAGGTCATGGAGAGATTATGCTTACTGACTTGATCCCTGTGTCCTGCTAGACCTGCTTTCGTATAGAACCAGACCAGGGATGGCACCACCCACAATGGGCTCAGCTGAAGCTGGACGCTGAAAGGAAATCCCACACTAGCTCAGAATTGAGTATAATAAATGATTATTTATTTAGGTGTAGACTTACAGATCACAGTCCTCTGCATGAACAGGGAACAGGAACTGAATCCAGCAGCCAGAAGAAAGAGGGAGTACATGCTTTACTTCAGCATTTATAGAATAAGAGATCACACCCAAGTGAGCTGGTATCTTAAAGGTTATTGGCTAAAGGAGCTACCACAGCATCCAGTCTTCCTCATCAATTACTAAATAAGAATATATTTTACAGCTGGATCGTATTGAAGTATTTTCTTGGTTGAAGTTCACTCCTTTTAGATAGATTATTTGCGTGCCAAATTGACATAGACTCGTCAGCACACCGAGTAAACTGATACACCATACTTTTTAACATGTTCATTTTAATTGTGCTTAACTATGTGTATGCATTTGTGTGAGTTTATGCTTGTGAGTGTAGGTGTTAGGTGTTTGACAGGTGATTGTGAACCACAGATGTGAGGGACTTCACTCATGGCCCTTAACCACTGAATCATCTCTCGGGTCCCAATTTAGTATAACTATTACCTTCTACTCTTTAGCTGCTATCTCAAATACCTTTTGATTTGGTAATACTTCAATCTTTGGATATGGATAATGCATATAGTGGAAGTTGTCAGATATAAGGATATAGACTTTCAATAATTTTGATCAAAAAGAATACTTTTGGAACAGTGAAATAGCTCTGTAGTGTTGGTACTCACAGTCAAACCTAAGGACCTCATTTTCATACTGTGAATGCACACGATGGAAGAAAAATCTAGCCTCTTAAGCTGTTATCTAACCTTTATATTTGTCCTGTAGCACAGAGACAGCCACAAACACACACGCACACACACATACAAACACACACACACACACACACACAAGCTGAACAATTATAATGATAATCGTAGTTTTTTTCAACTTACCATCTTACAGAAACTCAATAACCATCTTGATTTTTATAAATTTGTTAATTTGAGCAGTGCTTGAACAAGAATTTTATCCAGTGGTTTTGAAAATTTTTGCTGGAAGGAGATGTCCAAGGAGATGTCCCCAGCTTGTTCGTTGGGCAACTGAGGAGAGGGCACCTATCCTATAGCCACACTGATGAACATCTTGCATATCAACATAGAATYTTCATATGGTGATGGATGGAGATAAAGGCAGAGACCAACATTGGAGCCCTGGACTGAGCTCCCAAGGTCCAAATGAGGAGCAGAAGGAGGAAGATCATGAGCAAGGAAGTCAGGACCGCGAGGGGTGCGCCCACCCACTGA
>LOEQ01015955.1:0-14305 GCA_001685075.1 Bramus lutescens | reverse complement strand
CAAATTTAGATCTTTATTAAAATTTTCAATGAGACAATAATCTCAACATTCAAGATTAGAAAGCACCTCCCCCCCAAAAAAGTTATTACACATATTAATTCACCAAAATTCATCCAAGTTCTCCTCTCTGTGGCGGTACCTGATCTCGATCAATGGAAAAGGATGCTTTCTCACTGTTAGGGAGTACAAAGTCAAAGATCAGAGAGGAGACCACTGTGTCTTCATGCTCAGGGGATCATCCTGGCGGACGGCAAGTGCTGGTGGCCTCGTGAACATCATCACCTGCCAGCCACCCATTCTGTGTCCACGTGAGGGCCACACACTAGCATGCTGCCTCACTAGGTGATCTTACAAAGCCAATCTTTCTAAGCTAAGAACTTGGTCCTGGTAAGCAACTGAGAGGCCTTCGTCTCATTCCTCGCTGTCTAGTAGCTTGGCCACACTTACCCTGCGTTTCTGCCTCCTCGTTTCTCTCCTGGATCTGTCTAGCCTCTTTCAGCTTTCTATTTTCTCATTTCTGATAGGTCATTACCCTACCCATGACTTGCGCTTCCTAGATCACCCCCACCCCTGTGTCCTGCACACACAGTACTCTGAGTAGTAGACATTTTATTACTCTAAATGGCTCTTTAGTACTTCAAGTCCAAATATCTCAGCCAGTTTTTGTCAGTTCCACTCCTCAGGAAGCATACAGCAAGACAGAATGAGGAGTATATGATTGTTCAAAGGAAATGACTCCGAAGAATCAGAAAAGCCCGGGCAGGTGGAGGTGAGAGGAGCTGGAGACCCCGCGCAAGCCTGACTCAGTGCAAGGAGAAGACAAGAAAGAACCATGGGTAGGACATGCTGGAGACTGCAGTATCTCTGCAAAGTCAAGGTCTCTTGGGAGTCGGGGCTGATTGCTCCTTAGAGGAGTTTTCTTTTGAACAGGAAGAGCCTAGCTCTGCCTCATAGCGCTCAGACGCCATCCCCGGGAACATCTCTGAGACCATATAACCTGACTGTGAACTCCAGTTCTAACAGCTGCAGGTTGTCAACTTGTTAAGTCTTCCTGCAGCATGTCTCAGAGGACTCACCGAGCAGCAGCAGACTGGTGGGGTACCATGAAGTCAAACAAAAACTTCTCTCACTTGCTCCTTGTTAATGCTCCCCAATTCATCCCCGGCAGCTCCATAATACGACCCCAAGTCTAGCTATGCAGATGGTCGAATATGTCATATTCTCTAGCATTAATCCTCTGTGCCCAGGGAATGGCTGTCTATCGTGAGCAACCCCTCTCCACCAAGCCAGCTACCTGCCCCGTTCTTCATATTGGCCTCGTGCTGTCGATGCCTGATTTCCCTACGATACTCTGGGGCTTCTTACGGATAAGAGTTTCTTTGGTCTTCTATTAATTCTCTTGAAATTTAAGATCTTAATTTTGCTGAGATTTCAATAAAAGGACAGTAGGCCGCAGCCACATCCTCCAGGAAGAATAATGTCCTTCGCTGCAGCAACTACCCATTGCCAATGTTGGTAGCTTTTCTGTGCTTCAACAGATAACCTCACGGCAATGCTCATATGAGCGTCACTACGTGGGGTTAGTATGTTATCTAAAAAGAAAAATTCAGGGCTTAAAGTGGTGAGGGAGCCATGCTGGGAGTCATGGGAAACAGGGTAATAGGAAGTAGATATGAACATAAATCATTATATACATATATGAACTCAAAAATAACAAAAAACTATAAGGAGAGGTGGATGGACAAGTGGATGGATGGATAAAAAGATATTCTACATTCTCTAAGGGTCTATAGAGAGAGTCCAGTAGTTGAGAGCACATATTCTGAAGAGGACTAAATTCAGTTCCCATTGCCCTCATCAGTTGACTCACAGTGGCCTATCTCTCCAAACCCAGGATTATGCAATGTCCTCCCCAGGCAAGAACACTCATGTGTGTGCTTATGCATGCTTGAGCATGTGCGCGCATGCGTGCACGCACACACACACACACACACACACACACACACAAAACATTACAAATAAAAAATTCTTAAAAACAGGTAAGCCTTAGAGTATCAAAAAGCTCACAGCGTCCAAGGAGCTGTTGAAAATAAGCCAAGTCTGGGCTTGCAGAAGAAAGTTCTTGGTCTATCTTACCAGACGAGGATTTCAGAAACATTTTAGCATTGACATAGACAAATATTTCTCGAGGCCTGCAAGTGAGCATCTTCCTTAATGACTAACCTCAATCTCCCCTAATGCTGTTGTTCAACCTAAGACCTAAATTAAGAATGATACCCGCAATTCTCAGGCAACAACTTATCGCCCTCATTCTAAAGCAAGAAAGAGATACATTATCCTCGAAAAGGAAGTAAATATCTGACCAGCATAATTGTATCTGTCTACGCAAGTGACAAAATTAAAACTAATGTATGCAGCATGGCAGGACAATTATCTTACTGTAAGTAATCTGAGTTCCCTTTATAATTCCATTGTCAAAGCCAATCACCCTTTGTTTCTGCAAATGTCCTCTGACCTTTGTGAAGCCTTTGGAGCTATCACTAACTAATAATGTGCTTGAAATCTTGCAAATGGGCTTGGATTTTGTAACATCAGCTATGTCCCTACTGGCACCCACAGCCCAGACAGAAGCTACCACAAGGTGACTTCCTCAGAAACATGGAAACAGGGTCCCAATGCCCGATTTTGATCATTAGTCTCTTGGTAAATGTTACAGGTTGTGTATTACCTCTTCATCTAGGACCTAGCTACAGGCAGTGTGCATAGTATGATTGCAAGGAAGAGGAGGAGCAGAGAGAATCCAGAGCCATGATTTGTAGCTGGTTATAGGTACTTAAGAGGCACTAGCTAAGAGGTCCTGGTAGTCACAGGGGAACAGCAAACTAGAGAGCATGGCATAAAACTGGAGAGATCCTTCCCGAGTGCCACTTGGCAGCAAACAGCAATAGTAGAGACACACAATTAGCCTGAAGAAGCATCTTGGTCCTGTATGGATGTGGTCTGAGTCAGGCTTCCTAATCACCTGACTTTTCTACAGACTACAAAACACGGCAGCACACACTTCCTCAAACTGTCTTCTCTTGATCTTCATGGAGCATTCGGGTGAACAAGACACACCGCAGTGACACACAGGCAAGAGATGACGTCATCGGATGGCTTCTTGAGGAATTTCTCAGAAGGTTGTGGAATAAATGCAAACTGATTCTGTGGCATCTGAGAGGAATCCGAAGTGCTTGATATAGAGAGCTACATCTTGTCAAAGGGTTTGGCTTGAGACCAAACAAAGCATATGCAATTCCTTCCTTAAGAGGCACTTGTTCTTTGTGGTCACGTGCGTGGTCGTGACCTCTTTGAGTGACTGCGTATCAGATCTCCTGCACATGATTCATGGTGATAGTAAAACCATAGTTGTGAAGTAGCAATACAATAGTTTTAAGGTTGGGACCACCACAGCATGAGTCACTGTGTTAAAGGCTCTTGAACCACTGCTGTAAGGAGATCATGCTACTGTCGCATCGCTAAACACAAGATTATTTTCAGCAGTTACGATAGGAGCTTTGCTCTTCCCATCCCAACACTTTGCTTTTCCTTGTCTTTGTTCCTTTTCTCTCATCGCTCTCTCCTTTTTTTGTTGGCTTTTTCCCTCCTGCCTTGCCGTGTTATTTTTATTAGCTGTCTTCAATTTCCCCTCAAAATTCTCTTACTTTTGATCACATCAGAACACCAGCTATTAGAGTATCAGAACATAATTCCAGGGCTGGGTAGCTGGCTCAGCAGATCAGAGTGCTTGTTTCATAAGCATGAGGACCTGAGTTCAAATCCCTAGCATGACATAAAAAGATAAGTGTGTCTGTGACCTCAACATTCTGGGGCATGGGGTGGCAGAGACAGAAGGATTAGTGGGACTTCCTGGTCACCTGCATAAATGCAGATTCAATGAATGCCCATGTATTAATGGAGTAAGGTAAAGCATGGTAGAATTGGGACACCCAGTGCCATCCCGTGTCTGTCCTCGTATGCACCTCCTACATGTGGGTATGTGTGTATGCCCATGTGTGCCACACAGCAAAAATGTAATTGTGGCAAATCAAATATATTTCTAGAAAAGTATGAATATAGTCCTAGACTTCAAGAAGAGGACTCTCAGCATCCAGAAGAGCCACCAGCTGAGAGACTCTTTTTTGTCTGGTCCTGAGCTGTATGCTGGGGTAAGGGAATAAGTCGAAGCTGATCCGTGCTCCAGACAAATGAACATGCCGTTGGACCATGTCTGTGCTGGACATGCCCACAACTGTGCTTTCTGTTTCGTGGAAGAGTGGGAAAGAAGAGCTCTAAGCAGTCTTTCATGGAAGGGACTCCGGGCTTTCGTTGTTTTTGACGACAGTGCAGAAAAGCATAAAGCGCTCAGAGTCATAGGTCAGTGTCTGATTGTGAGCAGGGTTACAGAGACAATAAGGAAGCAGATTGGCAGATACAGAATTGGTAAACTGAGGCTCCGGGTCATAAAGTACCTTAGGCTACCACTTGTGGCGTAAATGAGCTCGAGCCATTGGAGTACTCCCGGAGGCTCGGGGGAGACTGTAATGAGCCTTTCTAAGAACAAAAGCAGAGCAGGCTGTTACCTCTGGAAAAGGACGACTCTGGCAGAAGTTGGGGAGATGAGCGGCAGGGAAACGGGGTGACATGGAAGAAAAGGCCACGACGGAAAAGCTATAGCCTGGGACGAGATGATCCTAGGTGAATTAAGCAGTGAGGGTCAGTGAGTGTAGGCGTGTATTGAGGACTCTCTAGAACCAATGGAACACGGGTTGGGAAGAAAAAGAAGTCTAGTGGGAAGTGGCTTATTATAAGGGAAATGATGAAATCTAGAAGAAAATCTCTTAAGTAGATGAGAGGAAAACATAGTTCAATTCTGGCTACGCCACACATGACGTGTTAAGAGGACGTGGAGGAAAGCCCAAGGGAGTTGCTGTGGTTCATCTTGGGGAACAGAAAGCTGATGGGGAGCTACAAATGGGATCACCACAGCATGGCCGTAGCTTGAGTGTGTATCACCATGCAGACTATCGCCTTCGCTCTTGGGGTGGCAGCTCATTCCCCCCTTCTCTTGTGATAATCACTGGCATGTCTGGAGTCCATAGCAGCCCAGAAATCACTTTCCCAACATTTATTCTTTTTAATCTTGTCCTTTATACAATATTCACGTGTACCTCGTATCATCCACCATCAACATACGAGGAAAATGAGACAGAGAGCTCGGGAGATTTTTCAGCTCAGAGTGGGACAAAGGAAGTGATGGCTGCTTCCTTACTTCTAAATCCTTGACAACTTTGGGGTTCTCTTTCCTTTCTTTCCCTCCTCACACTGTATGTGGAAAGAAGTTTCTTATCGTGGTGTTTTTCCTGGGACAGAGTGCAGCGTATAACATTCCATAAAAACCGTCCTGTCTCTGGCCAGGAGTCTAACCTAACTGTCATCACAGAGGCTTCATCCAGCAACGGATGGATACTGATGCNCTACAGCCAAACCTTAGGCGGGGCTCGGGGAATCCTGCAGAAGAGAGGGAGGAAGAAGACAGAGGACTTGAAGAAACCACAAGAAAATGTGCAGCACGAACTAACTTGGTCTCATAGAGGCTCATAGAGACTGAATCAACAATCAGGGAGCCTCTATGGGACCAGCCTAGGTCCTCTGTATATATACCATGGTTCTATAGCTTGGTTTTCTTGTTGGACTCCTACCAGTGGGAGCAGGGCCTGTCCCTGTCCTTTTCCCTGTTCCCGAGATCCTACTCTTCAGATTGAGTTACTCAGTGCTGCCTTAATACAAGGGGAGGTGCCATGTTTGGTTGATATGCCTGGGAGACCTGCCCTGTTCTGAATGGAAATGGAAGATGGGTGGATTAGTTATGGTGGGGGCAGGGGTGCTATTAAGGAAGGAGAGAGGGGGAACTGTGGTCAGGATATAATATATGAATAAAGAATACATTTTTAAAAGAGTAGTCACACCACAAGCTAACATATTTTTGTCATATTGTTGAGTGACCTGAGCTAACCCGCTTTGTTCCCTCTGTATGCAAATTTCACTCTATGCTTCAACTGTGGAACCCGAATTGCTGAATTATAAGAACCGTGTGGCTTTTCTGCGTCAGACTGAGTTTCTAAGAGCAGAACCACCATGATTCTTAGTTATTAATAATTCTTAATTATTCAGGGTTGTACAGATAACTCTGTCAGGAAGCTGCTTCCCTGGCAAGCAGGAGGACCTGAATTCACTCTGCCAGAACCCATGGAGAAGCTGGACACTGTGGAACATGCTAGCAACCCTAGAGCTGGGGAGCCAGAGATAGGCAAATCTCAGGTTGCTTAGCCTACCAGTCGACATCTTGGTAAGTTTTCAGTCAATGGGAGACCAGGTCTCAAAAGTAAACAAATAAATAAATAAATACAATTGATGTCTGAAGAATGACACTGAATGTTGCCTTCTGGCTTTCACATATTATATTGCAAGTTCCTACACATATCCATGTATTTGTGCACATATAGACGCCTGCACACACACACAAATCGAATAATTTATAAGGCTGTGATTGACCATACCTTTCCCCACCCAGGGATGAAGTTTAGTCTAGTCTAACACTTGTTAAGATTACTACCGTGTAGTCGTCTATCTGTACCTTCTATAAAATACCATAAGGACCTCAAGACAGAGAGATCTTACTACCTTCTGTCTATGTCCCCAGCACAGAGATGTAAACAACCACCCAGCCGCAAGTTAATTACAGTGATGGAGACCTATGAATTGGGTTGGAACCAGTGCACATTCCTTGTGTAAATGTATGGTCAAAGGCAAGAAAAATTTTAGTTTGAAAAGATCAGGGTGGGAACCTTGGAAAATGTTCGGTTCCTACTGTTTGTACATTAGGGGGATAAGGCCAGGAAGGATAAGACCAGAGGGTCCCACAGGTCCAGTTACTGACTCAGAACCCTTGTCTTCAAACTATGAACAAAGATGCAAGAAACAGAAAGTGGAAACGTGCAAATTAAAATATCCTAAGGGCCAGAGAGGTGGTTCAGCCATACAGTCACTAGCGGCTCAAACCTGGTGACCCCAGTCCCATCCTTTGGTCCCGTGTGAGATGCTGGATGTGGTGGTACACATCTGATTTCCCTGCACCCCTACAGGGGGATGGTGGCTTGAGCCAGAAACATCACCAGGAACTCCTGGGGCCCGCTAGCCTGTAGAAGTCCTGCTCGTCGGCAGAGATGAGAGAGACCCAGACCCCACAAGGCGGGAATAAGATTCAGTGTCGGAAAGTTGTCCTCTGTCCTCCTCATTGTGACTGTTGTGACACACGTGCCCACACTCTCACGTACAAGTAGCATCAAAGGTTTCTAAATAGTTTAAATCTGTATAACATGTGACCTTTATTGCCAATTACGGCAAAGCAAATAAACAAGGGAATCCATCATTTGTAGTGGAGACGCCCTATAGCTTGAGAGTCTAAGAGCTCCTGAAAAAATGCTAAGCTATCCTCTTAGAAAGTTACCACCGCTAAAAGCCAAGCATCTTCCACAGTTCACACTTTCAACCTTGCCTTAGAGGCAACGTTCAAGTATCGCAAGCAACAATGATTAGTGGTTTCCTCAGACAATGGTGCGGGCTCTTGACACTCACAGCCCAGAACCCAAGGAAGGCTAGCTCTTGACACCGTGTGTCAGGAGTTCAGTACGGGCCAGCATTACCACTGACAAATTCAGTCCTCTTCATGGCCCCAGGATATCTTATATATACCCCGGATTTATACCTAAGGAAACCGGAGACCAGGCTGCCCTTGGTAACATAGCTTCTAAAGGAGAGGTACCAGATTTCCACTTAAATAGATCTAATTTCAAACCCACAGTAAGCTGATCTAAGAAAGCTAAGTATTAGTCTGTCTGTTGCTGTGTGCCAGAGACCCAAGCAGATGTCATCCTCTGTGGGCTGGAAACGGCCTCTCACAAAACCCCACTGACTGACATGTCAAGTTTCTGGGGAAAAGCGTTAGACATATGGGATACAAAAACATTTGGGAATAATTTTAAAAGTCCCAATGTGTGAAGAAAAAAAAACTGACTGGACTTAAAGTCTCAGCCCTGGGGCAAAGCCCACAGGCTTGGAAATCCCTTCCATATGGGGTGTGTTGCTTATTTGGGTCTGCATAAACAAGGGATCGCTTACTAGGGGTAAGATTTGACTTGAAGGCAGGTTTATTTGAATTACATGCTTAGAAAAATATGTGTAATGAGCAGTTATCAGGCAATATCCCTTATTTCTACAGTCTTTTAAAAAGTCGGAAATATCTGTTAGCCCGAGGCCTGTGTCAGCAGAGCCTGGGAGCAGTTGCTTAGCAACGGGGGGGGGTGTCACTGCACCTCACCATACCTGCTCTCTCCTGTAGGAGTCTCTGGTACTTCCTGCCTTGCTTGAGGCATCAGAACCTGAGACCCGTGGTACAATTCAATAATGCATAAAAACAACTACCAAGTTTGCAGTTGTTGCGGATGCTAGATAAGATCTACTCCAAGCACAGCCTCATTCTCCTTCAGAAACCTTGGTCCTTGCGTGCAGGATATATGCAGAATAGAAACCTATGCTTGTTTGGGGGTTTTCATAAAAAGTTGTACAGGGGCCTGGGACTCTCGGTCAGCTGGTAGGGTGTTTGCCTGGCATCTGTGGGGGCGTAAGTTGTGTTTCAAGCACTTTTATGAAATGGTCCATGGTGGCACAAGTTTATCGTCCCAGAGTTGGAGACTGGAGAGCTGAAGTTCAAGGTCATTCTCAGCTACCTACCCAGTTCAAGATCAGCCTAGATGATGTGTGCCCTTGTAGCATTAAAAGAAAGTAATAATTAAGTGGTACACTTTTAGCCTAGCAATTTTAGAATGTCATCGGACATTTCCAGATTCACATATGGTTAGGGCGGCTGTGCCCACACCAGCCATCTCTTATCCGTCTTCCTTGGTCCTCTGACCTCATTTGCTGACACAGTGGTATAATTTGTCTTACAACGGGACATAAATTCACTACATAAGTAATTTCTCCTCAAGGCTATTTTCCTGTGAACCATGTGCAAGTAAATTGCTTATTTTTATTTCTTCCTCAATGTAGAGCAGAGATCACATGCCTTATACGATTTTTACTTCCTTAAAGGCAAACACAATTGCTTTTCCTATGCATCCTTTCATGTCGCCTTTGCTTGCCATTCCTGTCTAGTTTACGAGGGCCGGCCATTTATCTGAGACCATTAGGGGAGCCCACGGTGGCGATACATCTATTTTCCCAGGTGACACCAGAGTGGGGTGTAGCCACTTGCCGAGAAAAGAAAGCATGGAATGAGCTATTAAGTCCAGTGGACTAGGGAGACATGTTTCAGGAAGATGGGAGCTGGGTCTTCTTCCAGTAAAGATGTAACACTCGGATTCAGGGTTTATGTGTATTCTTCATTTACTCTTCTTCATTGAACATTCGCTAAAACGAAAAAGAAAGAAAGTGCTTACTGCATGCCAAGACAAGATCGCCATGGCATTGGGCGAAGGCTGTCAAGGGCATAAAGATATTTGTCTGCAGGGGACTGAACCGATGGCCCAGTGGGTAAAGAACTGGCTGTACAAGCATGAGGACCTGAGTTCGTATCCCCAGCACCCACATAAAAGGGTCAGTTTGCTGAGAGAGAGAGAGAGAGAGAGAGAGAGAGAGAGGTGAATCTCTGGATATCAGTGGCCAGTTGATTCTTGTTGAGTCAGCTGAGGGGCAGGTTTAGTCAGAAACTCTATCTCACAAGCTAAAGAATGTGAGGAAGA
The DNA here is from genome assembly GCA_001685075.1 of Bramus lutescens. Classification (NCBI taxonomy): domain Eukaryota; kingdom Metazoa; phylum Chordata; class Mammalia; order Rodentia; family Cricetidae; genus Bramus; species Bramus lutescens. Next base: position 4,463 of record LOEQ01015955.1, on the reverse strand, counting down.
GACCTGATGTTGACCTATAACCTTGTGTCTACACACACACACACACATATATGCATATGTACATGAATGCACACATTTACACATCACACAAACACATCACACAAGCCATATATGCACAATACATGTATGTACAACACATACATATACACAAATTTGTTTGTCAGAACTCTTATCTTCATAGATTTTTTATTATTCTACACTGACAAACTGGAAACTGAGGTTTAGATTAGTTAAAGGATGTGGGCAGAGCCACGCAACCATCAGATGGTAAAAAGGGACCTGCACATGTCCAGGCAGGAGCCCCGGGGTCAACCATTCTATTCCAGCTTCTATTTGTATCCTGGGCCATTACATGCCAACACTACCAATTTAAGTCACTAACAGGACTAACAGAGTGAGAGCCCCTCAGTTTTCCTGCTCATAGGAGAGCTAAGATGTTCCCTTTAGGGACTGTTCTAGGTCCAGGTCATCCCACAAAGTGCACAGAGGACTTCACATATGTCCACATTATGAATGCTTTCAGTAAAACCATGGCCACCAGCGCATTGGACTTCAAAAGAGGAACACATTGACTCACAATAGTTAAGCGCACTTTGACTCACCAGAGGTAGATTGGAGATCCTCACCAACTTTCTTTTAGGTGAGCGTTGATACTGCTCTCTCTATTTTAGGAGACACAATTGTGCAGAGAAGTGATCTTCCAGGTCATGACACCTGCAGAAGCCAACCTTTAAGTTCAAATAAATATACTGAGTCTCACTCAGAAGTCACCTGGCTTAGGAAGACTCACCGTCACCTTCCCTTCACCCAACACTGTGATGGTGTGGGATCCTAAGGGTGTAGAAAACTTTCAGCCATGAGCTCTGGTTACTTCTGAGTCACAAGGTGGGGGCGAGATGGAACACGGAGGTCATTCCCAAGCTCTGTGCTCAAGCATGTACAGATATGCTTGGCCCTTTTTCTAGTCTACTTGCCTCGTGCCCTGCTGTGTTTCTTTTTATTCCTTCCTCTTCCCTCCATCCCTCATTTGTTCGGATGGTTTCTCTCCCAGCCTGTGCCAAAATGAGCAAGTGTGCACTGCAGGAAGGCATCTTAGATGCGGATTTTGATGGATATGTGATTTGCTGTCCTCTCTTTTGAGTATCATCTGTGAGTACCAGTCCTGAACTTCCAAAAATATGATTCCTAATGTGTCTTCCTAACGTAACAACATCAACACCACCATCACCTATGACTGCAGATGCATGGAGATGCATGGAGATGCAAATACGTGGGCTCTGCATGGGAGCAAGGAGTGGGAATTCTGAAGGCGAAGGCTCAGAGTCTGCAGTTTGGCAAAATTCTAGGCAATTGAACTAAACAGTAATAGATGAGAAATCACCCGCATATAGACTTGCCTATCAAATGTGAGTAACAATGCTTGCTTCACAATTTCATTGATGAATAAATTAAATGATATAGAGGAAGTAGACTGAAGTAGGTAGCCCATAAAAGATGCTAAAACTGGTGGGTTTTAGTAGCAGCCAGAAGAGACTAGTAATAAATAAGGATGATAAAAGCATAGCTCACAAGCTACCAGAATTTCCTGTGTATAGTGCATGTAAGAAAATATTATCTCCCATCCCTAAGTCCTCCACAGTTGCCTCATACCTCTATTGCTCAAAATCCCCTGATGTCACATGAAAGTTGGATCTTCTCCCCCCCCAGGTCCTTCCTTTCTTTCCCTCTTATTCACTGACTAGGTCAAGACCCAAATCAAATCATCCATGTGCTTACTTTGGCTTTTCAAAGTGTGATGATTAAGCAAGGAAAACCTGCCTAGAACTAAACATGAGTAGCATACCCAGCTACATACATTACATCTGAGGAAAACCTTCATTTAGAGCAGGTCACATGGCCTATATAGCAGCATCCATGGGAAGAAAAGGAAAGACCACGAAACAAAGAAACCAGCCTGTTTGGGGGTGGGTAGATGGAAAGATAGTAAGTTTGGAAAAAGTTGACAGTACACAACTAAATATTAAAGTATAAATATTAAATATTCTGAGTTCCTCCATGTCCCTGCCCTATATGTTTCATTCAAAAAAACTGGTGATTTTCAAATTAAATGCTCTTCTCATCATAGGACTTTCATGAGGGTCCAGAAAGGGAGTGGTATGCTGTGTATCTTAATAGAACAGAAAGCAGAGAATGGCCGTATAATTTAAGCACAATCACATAGCCAACAATAAGACCAGGACTCGACAGCAGGCACAGGAACTTGCTCTGGGGAGAATTTCTTCTCTAATCGTCCCCTGATCCATTCCAGGTTTAGGGTGATCATATCTTTTAGCATCAAAGTTAAAATCCCACCTCCTCAGTGTCTCGTTGTTCTTTTAAGAGACACGGGTTCTTCTTATCAGCGTGCAGAGGTTCCCTTGTTTTGTGCACTAATTCTTCCCCCTTTCTGGCAACTACAAACCTAACTCCAGGCTTGACTTGGTGAAGCTAGGCCGAACTGGCATAGTGTAAGGCATTCATATTGAACATATAATAGACAGCAATTGTATGTCCTTGTGCATAATTGTAGTGCATGTTACATGCTATTAGAGAAACTGGCAAGAGGAGGCACAATAGAGAGCTACTTTGAGGTAGAAAGGGGAGCTCTCTCTGGAGAAAGAACATTCTCGATGAGATTTGATGACAGGTAGCTGATAGCCAGATAGGCAGAGGCGACAATTTATTATCCAAGGTGCATGGAAGGAACCAGAAGAAAGTAAGTAGATATATCAAACAAGATTCCTTTGAAGATGGGCACAGACACTGTGTAAATATATAGGAATATGTGTGTATAATCACAAGAAGGGACATTAGGTTGACTCACACACTCAGAGTCTAGGTAGACCCACAGTGGTCTACTGCATTTGAGAGTTGTAGAGTGTAATACCTGCTCAGCCCGAGAAGCTGGAAGCCTCCCAGCAAGGCTACAGCCACAGTTGAGCTGAAGGCCTGACAGTTCCCTGGAATGCCGCTAGCGTGACTCTGTGCTGACAGACTAAAGTAGCTGGAGCCCACGACAATGTCATAAGCAATAGACACGCGTGCTCCAGAAGAATCAGTCTTTCACAGAAGGGCTTCCCCCTTCCACTTTTCTCCATCTAGGCCCCCAGACTTCAGGGCTTCATCTCAAAAGACCCCCTGATGGATACATCTACAAGCCACAGCGAGACTGGAGAATAATGATTAAGAGAAGCATATAAGCCAGAAAAGCACAGGGTTTCATTAAATCATGCCGTGGGGGGCTCCTGGAGATCCTTAAATAGAGCTGTAGCATAATAAGATATGTGCTCTAGCAAAGCCACACTGCCTAGAGAGTAGCTAGTGTGTCAGGGGGGACAACAATGACTCTAGGGATACCAGTTGAGAAGTCACTGAAGGAGTACAAGAAGCTCAATTTGGAGGAAGAAGAAGAGGGAAATAGATGCCATTAAGGCGTATTTTGGGGTAAGATATGCAGCACCTGACAATGAACTTTAGTGCACAACCCAAGGGAAAGACTTTCCAGAGTATGTGTGCTGTGAGCCAGTGCAGGGGCAGATGGGGTGCCTTGTGTTCAAAACGTGGGAGAAAAGATTCTTTTCACGGGCTTCTTCCTAATTCTCCCATCTCTGTAACTTCCACCTCAGCTGTTTAAGAATATTTTTCTTATCGTCTAGCATCCTTAAAGGCAGACTCTAGATGAGTTTTATCACTTCTTTATCCACCAAAATGACTCTATTAGTCCGTGGACCACGGTAAGAGTTCAAGGCATATGTATCATTTGGTTGGTTTAATAAATGAGTCCAAGGACTCTTCAGCCCGAGGCCTGGAAAGTGGTGAAGGCTTAGTAAATGTTAAGTACTGTTATCCCACAATTACAAAATGTCTTTTGCACACTGACCCTGTGTCTCCCCAGCTCCTCCATAAAGATTAAATGCAAGACAGTCCATTGTCTAGCCAAATCCCTGGGTCCTGACATATTTACAGCCCAACAAAACACTGAAGCTCCTAATTAAAAAATAATAAGCCTGCCTATTATGGTGACACAAACGTGACAGGGCAGTCGCATGTGCCACAGCTGGTACCCAGCTTGCCAAGCTTTCCCTTAGAGCTTTCCATTAAAAGCAGCAATGAGCTCACTCCTCGTGCCATGTGCAGAATCTGAAAGCCTTTTCTTCTTCCTTTGTGAAATGTTAAATGAAAGACGGGGCGGAGAAGAATGTGAGAGACACACGCCACATGTCCACGGGGTTTAATTCTCCCTTCCCATCCACCTTGGCCTCTGAGCCACTCTATGCCCTCGAACAACGGACCCGACATAGCTGTCCTTATGGGTATAATTCTGAGACAGAGACCCACATTGGAGCACTGGACTGAGCTCCCAAGGTCCAAATGAGGAGCAGAAGGAGGGAGAACATGAGCAAGGAAGTCAGGACCGCGAGGGT
>LOEQ01015952.1:0-11507 GCA_001685075.1 Bramus lutescens | reverse complement strand
TAGCCAGGCAGGAAGTATAGGCAGGGTGACCAGAATAGAAGAATTCTGGGAAGACAAGAGGCTCAGTCTGCAATTGTCACCCAGACACAGTGGAAGCAAGATGAGAATGCCTCACTGATAGAAGGTACCAAGACACGTGGCTAACACAGACAAGAATTGTAATTAATATGTAAGATATAGTTAATAAGAAGCCTGAACTAACAGCCCAACCAGGTTATAATTAATATAGGATTCTTTGTTTCTTTGGGACTGCAGGGCTGCAGAACCAGGTGGGACAGAAACCTCTGTCAACATGGCACAACAAACTAATATTCCTGTAATTTGAGTGGTCTAGCTTGTCCTTCTTGTGTAAAGGAATTATGAATAGTGCTTCCATTCCATTGGAATCATTTCATGTTCCCATATCTCTCTGAAGAGTCTGAGAAGCATCTTAGCCCCTGAGCCTATTTTAGCTGCCTCTTCCTTCTCCACCAAAATGTCATCAATTCCAGGAGCCCTCCCGCATTTTTTTCTCTTGAAAGCTTCCTCTCTCTCACTACTATCAATATTTAATATTTCCTCATTGTCTCTGTCATTCAAGTGACAACCAAAGAGTTTCTCATTGTAGTCTATGTTGACAATATTAGGGTCGTTGTATAGGGTGTCAAAGTATTGTCTTCATATTTGCTTTACTTCCCCTTGTTCTGTTAATAAATGACCTTGCCCATCTTAGTCACCTCAATTTGTGGAGCACATCTGGCAATTATCTGTCTGATAGCTTTTTAGGTGAGATGTATTTTATTATGGTTTCTAGCCTCTTTGACCTCTTTGCATACACCTTGTATACACAGTTCTCTATCCTTTGATCTTCTTTTGACCTCTCTGCACAGATAGTTGTGGTGTTTTGCTACCTGTGGATTGCCTCTTCATTTGTTCTTTAGCTTCCTTCTTTCTTCTGCCAGGTTGATCATCTCTGAAGTAAGCCATTCTACTGGTGTTGCCCTTTTTGCACAACAAAGCATCTCCTTTGAAGCCTCCTATATAGCTCTTTTGAGAAGCACATTAGCCCCTGAGCCTATTGTAGCTGCCTCTACCTTCTCCACCAAGATGTCATCAATTCCTGGAGCCTTCCTGCATTTCGGTCTCTTGAAAGCTTCCTCTATCTCACTCCTATAGTCACATTCTACATTTGTAAAGGGTTAATTATTTCCCTCATCTTTTTTTTCAGTCGTCCTCTTATACTCTCTCTCTACAGCTGGGTTCATCAGTTGTTTACGATCGATCTTCTGGTTCATTTTGCCTGACGTTCCTCTCCTAAGTTTCAGATGAATGCTGGCCATGACAAGTTGGTGATCTGACCTTAAATTAGCACTAGGAAATGATCAGCTGTTTTGGATGCTAGATAAGAGTTTCCAGCTGACTAGAAGGTAGTCAATTTGACTGTATGTTTGTCAGGGAATTTCCATATCTATCATCTTGATGGCTTGGCATGCTTGAATTTTGTGTTAGGTATGTACAAATCATTTGCATAGCAGAGATCAAGCAGTCATTCCCCTCTATTCTTCCTTTGTCCAAATCCATATGCTCCCATGACACTATAGTTCATTCTTTCTCTGGATCCCACTCTTGCATTGAAGTCACTCATAATGATTAGTATGTCATTTTTATGCTCCTTGCTTACCTTGTTCTGTAGATCTGTATAGAAACTGTTGATAACATTCTCTTCTGCTTCCACTGTTGGTATGTATACCTGTATAATATTTACCAGATGTGTGTCATTGTCTAAAATCTGGCTAATATAATTTGGTCATTTATAGGTCTGTACCCGAGCATGTGTTTTTGAACCAAACTAGATAACACTAAAGCTACACCTGCTGTGTGTTTTCACTCCCCACCTAAATTTATAATCTTGCATCAGCTAACTACAAGTTCTTGTGTTCCTATCCGATGCATTTCTGTCAATCCAATGATATTCCACCTAAAGTGATTGAGCTCATGCATGAGCAAGCCAGTTCCCCCAACTGGGTTTAATGTCTCACGTTCCAGGTCCCTACTGTGGTAACTCTTTTCAGCATGAGAAAAGTGCCTTTCTTGTCCATTTCTATCACCTCCTCTACCCTCTTTTTGAGAGAAGCATCATCTATCCTGCACATAGGACATGGAGGTACTGGAGCACTGTCCTAGTACCTAGGTGTTTCTGTTGAAACACCTTAACAATATACCTTGGGTATTTTCCATGTCAGTACATACAGAACTGTAAATTTTTTAACTGACATGGCTAGTCCTTAACAGAGTTATAACCTTTTCATTTAAATCATTTACCTTTGGAAAAAGAGATTAGGTCAATTTTATGCTACAAAAATCATTCTTGTATGCACCTTCTTATGCATGTTTTCAAACATTTCTGTATGGAATATATATGTACACACACATATAATTTGATATAATGAATGAAGAATGTTTTAGGTTTAACTAGACACAGTGAAAATACAGTCCCAAAAGACTGTGTCACTTATACTCACAACACTACACAACACTAAAATATCCAGCTCCATGCACTTTCAACTAACATTAGCTATTAATCAGCTTTCTAATTTTTGCCAACCTGATGGGTAAAATATCTCAACTTTTCAATTTAAAATTTCCCAAGGCTGCTCAAGTCTAATAGAGTTTCAAAAGCTTATTGAGCTTTGAACTGCCCCCTTCTTTTTTAAATTAAATAATTTTTAACAAAACTATTTTTTTCTCATTGTACATAACCGATGCCAGTTTCCACTCCTGCTCCCTCCACTTTCCTCTACTCCCCTCCCCCATCCACTTTCCAGATAGGGTAAAGATTCTCATGGAAAATCAACAAAGTCTATCACATTGCTTTGAGGCAGGACCAAGGCCCTCCGCACTATATCTCGGCTGAGCAAGATATCCCTCCAAAGAGAATGGGTTCCAAAAAGCCAATACAAACAGAAGGGATAAATCCTGGTCTCACTGCCAATGGCCCACAGTCTGCCCAAGGCATATAGCAGTCATATTTAGAGGGCCTAGTTTGGTCCTATGCTGGTTTCCCTACTGTCAGGCCAGAGTCAGTGAGCTCCTATTAGCTCAAGTAAGCTGTTTCAGTGAGTATCCCCATCATGGTCTTGACCCCTTTGCTAATATTGCTGCTCCTCCCATTGTTTGACTGGACTTTGAGAGCTCAGTCCAGTATTCGGCTATGGATCTCTGTATCTGCTCCATCAGTTTCTGGATTAAAGATCTATGATGACATTTAAAAGAGTCATTAATCTGACTATAGGGAAATGCCAGTTCAGGCACCCTCTCTACAGTTGCTTCCTGGGAATTTCTCTAGTGCCAAGTTTCTTGTTAGCTCCATAATGGCTCCCTCAATCAAGACACCTCTTTCCTTTCTCTCCCTTTCTGTCCTTCCCCAATCTGGATCATCCTGTTCCCTCATATTCTCCTCCCTCTCCCCTTCTCCTCTCCTCCTCCCCTCCTCCCCTCACCCCAAGGTTCCCAATTTTCTCAAGAAATCTTGTCTGTTTCCCCTTCCCATCAGGATCAATGTATGCTTCTCTTAGGATTCTCCTTGTTACCTAGTTTCTCTGGGGCTGTGGACTACAGGCTTTTTACCCTTTCCCTTACATCTAATATCCACTTATGAGTGAGAACATACCATGTTTGTCTTTCTGCATCTGGGTTACCTCACTCAATATGGTGTTTTCTAGTTCTATCCATTTGCATTCAAATTTCAAGATGTCATTGTTCTTTACCACTAAGTAGTTCTCCATTATGTAAATGAACCACACATTCTTTATCCATCCTTCGATTGAGGGGCATCTAAGTTGTTTCCAGGTTCTAGCTATTATGAATAATGCTACTATGAACATAGCTGAGCAAATGTTCTTGTGGTATGAATGTACATCTTTGGGTATATGCCCAAGAGTGGTATTGCTGAGTCTTGAGATAGGTTGATTCCCAATTTTCTGAGAAACTGCCATACTGATTTCCAAAGTGGCTGTACAAGTTTGTACTCCTACCAGTAATGGTAAAATATAAAATAATAGAAATTGGTTTATCTAAGACATAAGAGCTGGGAATACACTGAGCCATTGGCCAAACAGTGTTGCAATTAATATAGTTTTAATTAATTATATATATAGTTTTTTTTAATAATATATAGCTTGTAATTAATATAGTCTTTTTTTTCAGTTCTGGGTGTCCAGGAAACAAAAGCACAGTCTCCTTTTACATTCAAGAACATCTTTTCCTTTGTCATGTAACCAACATTGCAGTTTATTTTCCTAGAACACCCCTTATTCTTGATGGTCAGCACACATTTGCTATAGGATTACAATAATGGGCTCTTAAATGGATTTAGGATTTTCTATGGGTTATTGACTTGCTTTTTTCTACTTCTTAATTTTCTCCCTTTATGGAGTCAGTTGCCTTGATTAAGAGAGAAGTACTCTAAAATAGACTGACTTGCTTTTCCCACTTTCCTTGGATTGTTTAACTCTAATTTTCTATGGCCTCCAAAATTTAATTCATCTATAACCTCACCCTGTATCATTTTCTGTTTATTTCCAACAGACAAAGTCGGTATATTTTCTTTTCCTGTGGTTTAGAATTATTTGCAGAAGCAATTGCTGTAAGTTTTTAGAAAAATATATTATATCTCATGGATTTTGTCCAAAATAGTTAATAACCATATGGCTCAGACACAGACTGAAATGAATGCATGCAAACACTGTTCTTTATATCTTGCTAGCAACAATTGGTTGGACGCCTATCTTTGCAATTACAGATCCATGAGGATCCATGTCTGCCAAGCCCTGTCTCTGACATCAAATAATAGTTTTGTCCCCCCAAACTTTATAGTCATTTTTCCATTCAATAAGTACTTACTGATAGGCCCCAAATTTCCTTACATGTAGGTATTGTATTGGAACAGGGTTTCTCAAGCTTACACTCTTTGCATTTGCAGAAAGATAATTCATTTTGATAGTAGATTAAACTGGGCATTATTCGATGTTTAGAAACATCTCAGTCCACTCTTCCACTAGACACTATTAGCAAGGTCTCTCCAGGTAGAGACAATTTTAAAAATGACTTTAGACATTGCCAGAATCCCCTGACGGCTATCATTCCTGCTTGAGAACCATTGTGTTAGATGTTAAGGACATGCAACTCCAAATAAACAATGTATGTTCTACTGATGATATCAGTCTCATTTAATATTTTATTTCATATACTGGTTGAGAAGTATAAAATTCATTTCTGTTATTAAAGCTGCATAACCTAAATATTAAATCTTCACCCAAAGTTATATAGAAACATATTTACCTTGAGAACCTTGGCCCTAAAAGATAGGTAGGTAATATATATATATATATATATTATCAGGTTTTTTCTTTTAATATAGTTTTTAGGTTAGCATACAAATTATAGTTTTCATTAAAACATTTCGTATGTGTGTGTGTGAGAGAGAGAGAGAGAAGAGAGAGATAATGCTTTGCTCTAATTCCACCCCCACTACCCTCTACAGTCCCCACTTAATTACCACCTCTTCCATTTTTAATGAATTATCAAACCCTATTTAATAATCCCAAGAAAGCCTGTGATGAAGGTACTGCCAGAGTCTAATTTTTAAAAATAAGAGAACTGAGATGAAGACAAATTAAATGAGCCAACAGTCTAGTGATGGACTCAGAGACAAAACTCTACAACAACATGTAGCACCACTTAAAGAATGATGAAAGGTAAGAATGATAAGGAAGAGAAATAAGTAAATTCATCTTCTTCCTCCTTTCATGAAGTCCAATGTGGTTCCATGGGGGAAAGATTGTTATGTTCTATTGTAAATGTCATAAGCCACTTTGTGACTTGATGGAAACAATCTTGGCATCAGATGTCAAAGACCTAAGGTGCATCATGACTCATAAAAAATCATTATTCTCAGAGGTAGTATAAAAATTGAACAATGCAAAATTACACAATGACAAATATACAACTCATGAGGGAAAGAGATTTAAAGAAACAGCAATAAACACATTGGTGTCATAAAAAAAACAGCAAGTCATAGGAGATGACTCGCTGAGAAAAGGAGTTGCTGTACAAGCCTGAGCATCCACAATCCCTACATAAGAATTGGATGCTACCAGAATTACACAGTAAAACTTTCTTATGTGGTCATGCTACACCACACACACTGGATACAAGAACACAAAACATGGAAAAAGCAAACTGGAACTGAGCTTGAAGCTTCCTTTTTGCTGGCTATCATTCACTGTTTCTGAAGGTGCTAGGCAGGCTTTTCAGGGATTAATGTGATCAGTAATCCCAGCCAACTGTAGACTATTTGTTTCAATGCTGACCTGCCTGGTGACATGGGATGTCCTTCTGTATATGTACTGCTTTTATTGGTTGGTTTTAAAAGCTGTTTTGGCCAATAGCTTAACAGAGTAAAACCAGGTGGGAAATCCAAAAGGATATATATAGAGAGAGAGTAGGCAAAGTCAAAGAGATGCCATGTAGAAGAAGAAAGATGCCTAGAACTTTACCCAGTAAACCACAGCCTTGTGATGATACTCAGATTAATAGAAATGGGTTAATTTAAGATATATGAGCTAGCTAGACATATGCTTGAGCAACTGGTCAGTGTTGCAATTGATATAGTTTCTGTGTGATTATTCAGGTCTGGGCAGTCAGGAAACAAATGAGCAGTCTCTGTTTACAGCCTGGCAAGGTGTCCTCACCAGTGCAATAGTGTCATAAATGTTCTTGGACTAACCAGCTGCTCCCTGATTGGATTTGAGGAGATTTGGATGGGAGAGTACATGTTACTTGTTACTATAGCACTAGTCAGAAGCCTATGCATAAGGAATTCACAGGCCTGAAGGCGCAAGTCATAAACAATCCCACATTGATTCAGAATTATAATTAATAGAATAGTTATTTATTTAAAGGGGAAAACTTACAGNGGCTGGTATCTTAGCGGCTATTGGCTGAAGGAGCAGAAGGAGCTCCCGCAACAAAGGCCCTTTCAGGGAATCTACTACTGATATTTTGCCAAATGGATATGTAAACTGCCTTCTAAACATTTCTGTTTATACTCATGCACCAGTGTATCTCTCAGCCTTGTTCAGAGAAGTCTCTTTTGCCAGTGGGCATCTATCAAAGAAAGGAATTATAACTAGTCAAAGTTATTTTTAAAAATGCTGAGTCCTTGATCTGAACTATAACATTTATGACACCCCTCTCAAAAAAATCTCAAGGGACACAGTATTAGACTATGTAGCTAAAAGATGAAGGTGAGTGTGGTGAGATAATATGTTCTAGATGTGGCAAGACTACTGCAATCATGAATACACATTGGCCATAAATGTCTATACAAGGGAGGAGGGAGATGGGGGCAAGCTAGACACACAGAGAAAAGCAGATGTGGGGAGGGAGGGAGAGAAAGGGAGGACAAAGATAGAGGAGGGAAGAGAGGGGAAAAAGAATGGGAAGGACATGAGGATAAATGGATGTGGGAAGGAGGTCAGGAGGGGTGGGATACAAATGATAGTTTAGTGGGAGAGGAAGACCGTGATCACAGTGCAACGCATACCAGGATGGCACTGTCAAAATTTAAAAAAATATTATAAAAGGATTTGACAAGGTCAGGACTGGCAGCACATACCCATAAACTCAGCTTTGTGGTGGGGCACTGAAATTGGCAAATCCTAAGGGACTAACTGGACAGCCAGTCTAGACAAACGGTTACTGGTTCAGTGAGACACCTTGCTTCAAACAATAAGATAGAGAAGGAATTCGGGAATTCATCTCAACATCAGCATCTATGTGCTTCCACACAAGTTAGTTTACCCACTCCCCCTGACACATGTAATATACAATATACATACAAAAAACAGATAGCAGTGACAACACAGTTTTATTTGTGCTGATGGTTAAAAATAAACAATATAATATACATGGTACTTTGAGGAAGTATGTGTTTATCTGAAATGGTAAAAAAGGGGGGTTATCTGAAGCCAGACAGAAAGTGTTATCATTAAATGTGGATAGGTGTGTCTGATGGACCTTAAGGTGTATTTTATGTATTACCTACAGCTCAATTGAGTTAAGTGCAATTTTCTATATTCATCTCATGACTCTTGCTGATGGAATCATGCTCAGGCAAATGCAAAATTCATGTTATGCTCAACCTGTCACCTAATATATCAATTGCAGTGGAACAAATTCACATTTTCAAAATGGATGTTATAATACAACTAACTTACAACTGTTTAGCTAGTAAGAATGTGGAAGACAGTGGCAGGCATTATAGAGTATTATCAAGGAAATTAAGCTTCTAATAAAATCCCTGGGCCTCCTCCCTCTGTTACTATTAAGACTTACACCTACACCTAAAAGAAATCGTCTTTATATATTTTGTCTTTTGTTCCAAAAGCCTAAAAGTAAAATAGAAGAAGCTGCATGGTCTGCTCATCTTCCAGTTTAAGTGCCCTGAACCAGCTGACTTCCCAAGCCATAAAGGACAAAGGAAGCTTCAGAGAGCTAACTGACACTGAGAAAACCTTCTCATCCACCATTGCCTAATGACTGAGCACACAGAAATGAACAGAAAAACAGCTCTGAATATCCATTTTAATTATTTCCCTTGCATTAGTGTTTTTCCATATCTGATTCCTTCCACCTAGAGTAACCCCATCTCATTCCCATTAGAAGTGGTTTTAAAAATGCAATCACTCTTTCCTATCTACAGGTTCAACACTTGCACAGTCAAACAAGGAGGGACTGAATACGATTGGGGAAGATCCAGAAAGTTCCAAAATTCAAAACTTGAATTTGTTACACAAGTAAGGAGATTTCAGAAATGGTACTAAGCACTACTCAGTGGACCAGGATGAAGCGATAGCCAAGCATCCCTGCTGTGACCTGCTGCAGTCCTCAGCCCCTCTCCAGTACCTACTGTTAAGTACTGCCCACCTATGTCTCTTCTGTGTACTGTGTAGTCAGGCATAGGAGAAGTTCATCTGTGTAATTTACCAACTTTTATTCTTGTTATTATTCTCGAAACAATATAGTATACTGACTATTCGAATGACAACTCATTGTTTTCATTACTATTAATATTCTGGGCAATGTTTAAAGTACATGGCAACACATATGCATTGGTTATGAGCAAACATTGTACATAAGAAACTTGTTCTAAAAATCTAAGAATCCTTATGACATCCTGGAGCCATTCCCTCATGGATACTAAGAGACTATTGTACATCTCCAAATTACCTAATACTCTGCTTCAAAGGTAGAATTTAAGCAATTGTTCTCCTATGCAATTTTCAGCTGCATTCTTATTTAAGACCAATGGTGGAGTTCAAGAAGAAAATACAAAGTTTAGAAGTTGACCAAACCCTCCAATTTTTTTTACCACAACTCCAACAAAAAGAGAACATTCTCTAGCATTGGAGTTTTAGTTCCTGTAGACACCAGTCATCAGCTGCTGTACCATTATACAAGAGTAGCAGAAATCAGAAAATGAAAAGAGGAAACAACGGGGGCTTCTGTACTCTCAATAAGTTTTTCTATTCTTTGATTCAGAATTATATCACTTCTCTTAGATCACTCTCTATCAGCACTCAGAAGTGCACTAAAAGGTTTCCAGAACAGAGTTCAAGTTAGAAGATGACAAAGGAAAAACAAATGGTATGCAAGAACACAGGACATACTTGTTGCTGTGACAGATTTGAAGGCTGCCACTTCCTCAATCGGCCACTATTGTCCTGGGTGCTCAATTCATTTAAATCTCATTTTATAGCTTTATGCAGTGGGAAAGAGAAGGTAGAATGTGCTTTATCCATCTAATCGTGAACTTGAGCTCCATGCTTAATGATGGAAAACAATCATTGAATTTTGCTGTTCTGTTTTCCCCCAGAGGCTTCCTGATAACAGAGGACTGGCGTCCTAGTATAGAGTTTGGCATAATAATTCCAAAATAGACTAAGATCTTAACTATAAAACTCACCCATTCCTAGAGTCCAAAATTAAACAAAAATGTTTGGCAGCATTAATATAGGCTATGGCCATAGCCTATACTAAAGGCTAAGGGCTCAAATACCCTCTTTGGTAGTATCATTTTTACCAGAGGCCTTTTGGTAGCATGGCAGAGATTTGAGAAACAGTAATAAAGGGACATGAACACACACACATACACACACATAATATGGTAGGCACAGAGGAAAAAGAGAAAAAAAGGCATTGCCCTTGCTTTCAAGGCATTCATAGTTGCAATAACTGGCAATTTAAAATACTAGGTCATACTGAGCAATAAAGAAATTCAAGGCCTGTCATAAGGGCATATTTAATTGTGTGTATTACTATAGCAGTTTAAAGATGATATAAATCACTGTAGCCTAACATAGTCATAACAGAGGATGAGTCAGGACTCATGGTGGCTCTTAAAGCATTAAATGAAGTAGAATAAATGTGTGCATTTCCAGTAAAATTAAGTAGCCTAAGAAAAAGTACAATGACAGAGAAGGATATAAATAAGAAAAGAGCCTGATGACAGAAAAAAAAAACTACGCTTGGGGAACTGTAGATGGCACCCTGCCCTATACTTATTGTCACAGTCTGGTCATAGTCTCAAACAGAATTGGAAGTTCACTTCCGGGGTGGATGTTTATGTATCCAACGTTCTCCAATATCTCACCCCAGTTTTCTGAAATACACACATACACAAACACCTCACATTCTTTTTGACCATATTGCCCAATTCAGAATTCTATTTGGAATTTTGTTGATTTAATCAAGACTTTTTTGAAATATATCAGAAAAAATCTCTGCAGATTGCAATGACACCACATGGCAAAAATTTGTGTACATACTAAAGCAAAAAAAGGCAAATCAGGCACCCCAAATGTAGAAAAGCCTAATGACATCAGCTGATCCCTTTGATGGTCTTTTTAAAGTCAATTCCCTTTAAATAATAAACTCTCCGTGGAAACGGAGCACAGACATCCCCCAAGCACCTAAACTTACTGCTCATTCTGCAGGGGCTCCTAGCCCCGGCTACCGCACCTAGATTCCTAGCCCAACACAGGTTGCATTCAGGCACCTCCTCCCTTCCCTTCTTTGGGGCCATAGATCCCCCAGCTCAGCCTGTTTTGGCGCTGGGACAGGGTGGTGAGTTCAACCAGGTGGGAGTTCCTTTGTTTCAATAGCCTGACAGCAGCGGGGTAGGCCTTTTGCCTACTTTGTCTGTGAGGGCTCAGGCCAGAAAGGGGCCCTGATACTATACCAGAAGATAAATTGGAGAGGTCCCTGACCAGCAAGGGGCCCTGATACTGTACCAGAATATCCATTGGAGAGCATTTGTAGGCAGAGATGGGGAGGCACCAAAGCAGGAATTCTTCCAACAATCTGAAAACCATAACAGCAGAACCCAGTGAACCTACAACAGGAAGACTGGCACACCCTAATCCAGAAGAAGTAGAAAAAAGTGATATTATGAAAGCAATAGAAGC
>LOEQ01015950.1:0-14329 GCA_001685075.1 Bramus lutescens | reverse complement strand
TAGTCCAGAGAGTTTTCCAGAGCAAGTCAAGAACTAATGTCAATTTACACACCACTCAAATCCTGAAGAGCTGAGGATCAGATCTATAGGCAATCTTGGTGGAATTGTTTGAGTAGGATTAGACACTGTAGGCTTGTTGAAGGAGGTGTGTCACTGGTGGTAGGCTCTGAGGTTTGAAAAGTCCATGCCATTCCCAGTTAGAAAGCTTGCGTGGTCCTCTAACCCCACCCCCACCCACCACCCTTATGATTATTGTCTCAATGTGAAACCTCTCAGATGCTGCCCCCTTACCATGCCTGTGTACCTGCTTCCGTGTCCCCCAGATGAAGGTTGTGGACTCACCCTCTGAAACCATTAACAAGCTCTCAATACACTTTCTTCTATAAGTTTCGTTGATCATGGAGCCTCTTCATGTCAAGCTATGGCCTGTTTCTGGTGTTCATGCAGAAGCTGCTGGAGAGAGTGATGGCTCCTCAGAGCATCCTCAGAAGCCTGGGCCACAGACTCACAGTCCTTGTGTGGCTGAAGTACCTTAACCCTTAATGTCTTCCTCCTATGGGGGATGTGTCTGCTCACAGACTAAAATATTTATCCTAATCCCTTAGGCACGTAGAAAATTGCTGCACCCCGTTCAAAAAATATTTTGTAAAATAAAACAATTGAACTTTTTTATTTTGTAAAATAAAACAAGTGAACTAGGCAGTGATGGCATACGCCTTAATCCCAGCACTGAGGAGGCAGAGACAGGTGGATCTCTGTGAGTTTCGAGGCCAGCCTGCTCTACAGAGTGAGTTCCAGGACAACCAGAGCTGTTACACAGAGAAACTCTGTCTTGAAAAACCAAATATATGTATCTCAAGTGAGCATTTTCCACTTTGGATGATTTTCTTTTTTTATTTCATAGTTTCATTCTTTAAGAACTCCGTGCAGGACCTCTGCACCGTCCCTCCTGACTCTCCCTTTTTTCCTCCAGCTTCTGCTGTGCTCACCTCACGACTCACGACCTCTTCTCTAACGATTGCTTTAATATGTATGCATGCACATGTAAAGATCTGCACACATGTATATGCAACCTGCTGCAGCTGTTTACCTCCGTTCGTGTCGCTTTCCTTTACATCCTTTGACACGAAATTTCATGTCTATGTGTTAGCATAAAAACTGATTAAAGCAGTACCAATAATTCATGTCACTCCTGCCGAATCTTTAAAAAAAATTCTCCTTTCTCATTTTTGCTCTTCACATTTGAGAAATAATTCCCAAAGTATGCAGAGTCCATACATATTGTATCATCTAACCACCAGCCAGGTACCTAAAACCAATCCCAAACTGCCTTGTATTGGTCAGGATTTTACCGGCTGGAACAAAGGGTCTTCTGGGTCATCTAAGGAAGTTATCGACAGTTTGCTGTGCATTCTATAAAAGAGCTACAGACACAGAACTTGAAATGAGTTCTTAAGAGTCACTCACAAGGTCAAATTCTGCTGCCAAGAAAGAAAATACTTATGACACTTATAGAATTAAGAAATTATTGACTTCGGAGTCACATGGCCTCTGCCCTGATCTGAAAGCATGGATCATAATGCCCATTTGTGAGATAGAAATCCGATTCTACACCTGCCTGATCCAGGACAAAGACACCACTCTGCTTCTTAGCAGATCCCTCAGCTCTCCAGAATAACTCAGTTCCAACTCTGAGACATTTAGGAGCTACAGAATCTTAGTCAGATTAAAAGAAATTCAGAGGGCCTATAAAATGCACCTGCAGAGAAAGGTTTGGACCATGTAACTGTTTAAACCACTCTCTAGACAGCCCCATAACTAACAGCAGCCTCACAAGCAGAGGGCAGCAGAACCATAGATAGAATCAAAGATCTTAAACAATAAGATAGAAGTATGGACAAATGTGATAATTTATTCACATGAAAAGAACTTATTTAAACCTCCTCGTTATAGGGAATGTGCCCTTACAGTTGTAAGGGCAGGCACAACAGCAGTGTGGACAAGTGTGTGCATTGCAGTCATGAACTGGCTGTCCATGGAGCAAACTTGCAAATCAAAAACTCAGGGATAATTTCTGCTAAACATAAGGCAAAACTTCTTTTCTAAGATGCTTTAGTCTTTGGTCTAAAGTCTTCAATTAATTGAATAGTGTGTGTGTGTGTGTGTGTGACAATGAGAAAGTGGTTGCACATACATACATGCATATACTGATGATAACATCTTATTTAAAATTATATAGTTATCAACTCTACAAATCCTTTCACCACAGGACCTAAAATAGAATATAGCCAGACAGCAAAGCTAACTCATCAAGATAATATCCAATTTTAATAACCGCAGATAGAAAATCTTCACATAATGGTGCAAAAGAAATTATATGAATTTGCTTTGCTTTGAAACTTCGGCAACATTTTTAAGGAATTTATACAACTATTAAAAAGATTTTTATAGAAAAGGGCATTGAATATAAACATAAACAATCTGAATCCCAAACAGATTTGAAAAGAAAAAAAAGATGAAATTTAAAGGAAAAGGCCTGGATATTACTGTGGATGAATTATTATAAATCTTAGATGTTTACAAGGACAATTGTGCCCCCAACTTCATTACAGCAATCAGATCTCTTGCATGGTAATTAGATTTGTATTCAATAATACCAACTAAAGCTGAGCATAAAATTACCACAGACTGGTCGTAGAAACAGAACGTAGGGGACTTCCATTCAAATGGTGCAAATGATTAAATACAATTTAATATATGTCTAATCACTTAACATTAAATACTTAGCCTGGACTGCTTTCCAAAAGGAAGAAGAATTTGAAAATGACAGCCTTTCAAACTTTGGCCATCTCTTTGCACCAGGATGTGGCTTTCCAAAGGTACATTTACCCATTTTCACAGGCTTCACTGGAACGTAGTGAAAACAAAACACTTTTAAATGAAAGATAACAGTCACCCTCCAGCGGGATAAAAATAGAACGAAACTGGCAAACATCACCTGCAGTAAAATTAGCTCAGCAGTAGGCAGAAGGGTGGGGGGAGTATTAATGTTCATTAAAGAAAAGCAATATGAGATGCAGACGGAGTCTTTTTAGTGGTCTAAACCAGTGAGATTCACTAACGTGAGCAGAGAGTGCAGCCAGTGAAATAAGAGCAATCCCAAACTAATTTCCAAACCATCTAATCAAAATAAATATCTGTTAGAAAATAAGACTAATTAATCATGAATCAATTCTAAAGTGCAGGTAACTCTTCTCGGGCTAATTAAGGGGAAGTTTCACCTTATGAAAACCATGCAGGGTCTCTTGGAGTGGGTTGTGTAGGCTCTAATGTACCATAAACTTCAAGAAAATAATATAAATTATTATTGCAATTATACATAAAATATTGAATTGAAATAATAATTATATAAAAATCTGTGTTATAACAAGCATTTGCCCCTAAATGTAAGTGAACATGATACAATAATAATGATTATTCTTGATCTATCAATCTCTATACTGCTGGATAGAGATTGTATTGCTATTGTCCATGCAGTTGACATTATTGTTGATTATTCCCTGTCAGTTTAACAGAGAACAGCAACAACAACAAAAAAGAACTATGCAATTTTTGTAAACATTTCAAATCAACAAACCAAGTTGCCTACTTCTGTGTGGGCCATGACAATGGAAGACATTTACTGCTTTTCATTTCCATTAAATTATCACATATTTCTGAGTTCACTAGTACACCCACAATTTTGGAAGGAACAAAGCTTAAGCCATGCAAGATCCCATGTTTAGACACAAAAACCAAAAGAAAAATTCAAATGGAAAATTACAAACCCACAAAAGGGTAAGATCCCGATGTAGAAACTCAGGAGAGAGTCCTGATAAACTAAGCCATGCCCACAAAGCCTAACGCTGTTTTGTTCAGGTTGTTTCTAGAGGGAGAGATATCATGAGGATATTGGAAAGGGCCATTAATGTGGAGAAGAGACGCAGTCCAAGCAGAGACCTGAGCAAACAAAAATATGGCAGGCAAGAAAGAGCCCATGGGAGGCATTTATCTCACTGCTGAGAGCTCAAGTAGGATTCCCTAAGCCACCACTGCAGTGGTGAGAAGAGTGTCTTGGGGTCAGGACCTGAGAGGGTCTCGTACCATATTTAAGATACTGCATTTTTCTTCTGGACTTTGGGAGCTCCGCCCAGAGCTCTGCTGTGAGTCTCTGTCTCTGCTTCCACCAGTTGCTGGATGAAGGCTTTATGGTGACATTTAAGATATTCATCAATCTGACTACAGGGCAAGGCCAGTTCAGGCATTCTCCCTTCTCTTGCTTGGGTTCTTAGCTGGGGTCATCCTTGTGGATTCCTGGGAGTTTCTCTAGTGCCAGGTATTTTGCTAGCCCCATAATGACTCCCTCAGTCAAGATATCTGAGTAAGAATACGAGCAAAGAAAGAGGTCAAGACCATGATGGGGAACCCACTGAAACAGTTTACCTGAGCTAATGGGAGCTCACCAACTCTGGACTGACAGGGAAGGAACCAGCGTAGGACCTAGGCCCTGTAAATGTGGGTGATAGTTGTACGGCTGGGACAGACTGCAGGCCCACTGGCGATGGGACCAGGATTTATTTCTACTGCTTGTACAGGCATCTTGAAACACATTCTCTTTGGAGGGATAACTTATTCAGCCTAAAAATAGTAGGGAGGGCCTTGTACCTTCCCCAAAGCAATGTGATAGACTTGCTTGACTGCCTATGGGAAGCCTTACCCTCTCTGAGGATTGGATGGGGGTGAGTGGGGGATAGGTGGAGGGAATGAGAGGAGGGGAGAGAGTGGGAACTGGGATTGGTATGTAAAATGGGAAAAGAATTTAAAAAAATAAAATAAAGATACTGCATTTTTCTGAAATACACAAGAGAGACTACTTATCAGATGGGAATCAGAGAGAATCTTGTGATGATCTAAAAAAAAAAAGAAGTAGAAGAAGTAGTGAGTGGCATTAAATTGAGCTAAATTTGGCCTAAGACTGACTCCATACTTTCAGTTTCCATTTTACAAACTGCAACCTAAGTTAGCATGCAATAAAGTGTGTGTGTGCTTGTGTGTATGTGTGTGTGTTTCAAATGTGTGCTAGTGCATATTTGCATATGTGCATGTAGTGTGGAGGACAGAGGGCAAATTGAGCTGTCATTCTTCATACCCTATCCGCCTTGTTTTTGAAGACAGGGTCTCTCATTAGCTGGGAGATTGGACCAGCTGGTCTATGAACCGGAACCACCTGTCTCTGCCTTGCCAGGATGGAACCTTTAATACATCGCAACACTTGACTTTTTTTTATGTGTGTTCCCATGCTAGAACTCAGATTCTCATGCTTTCAAGATGAGCCCTTTATTGATGAAGCCTCTGCTTCAAGATTATATTCTTATGAATATCTGAGTCTCAGTTAATTTCAGCCTGCCTTCTAGATCAGGCCAATCACACAAGGCTAATCCCTCCCCATATCATGAGTAGAGAAAGCATTTTTTCTTATGGCAGAAGAATTTCTATGCTTTACTTCCTGTATGGATCAGTCAAGCTCTCTGAATCCCTCTTAGTTCACAGTGCTACCTAAGTTATAATCATGTCTGTTCAAGCTCTACTAAATTTGTTCCATTTTTCAATTTAACAACAATGATTAGACAAAACTGTTAGGAAGCCCTGGATTTCACAGTGTTTGTCAAAAACCTGTGAGCTGGGTGGATATGTAGGTTATGTGTGAGTGGGAAGACTGAGAATCTGTGGTGGCATACTGCATCAGCACACCCTGGAAGCATGCCTGTGGAGGTGCTCTATTGTCATTGTATTCTGATGGCAGGACAGAGGGCAGAGGGGAAGAGAACTTTCATATCCCAACTCCCGATGGTTAAAGAGTAGCTGCCATGGTGGGAGGCCAGAAAGTCGAAACACAGAAGAGCAAAATGACAAAAGAAACTGATGTAAGAAACTAAAGATTTTGTTTTCTTCTTAATTTCATCAAAGTAGAATTGGCCAATTATGTAAGTCAGTGATATACAATGTGATTCTGCATTCATATATTTTATCATGATTATCAAGACCTGTCATCCAGCCACTATTTTGTCATTTGTAATATGTTATAAACAGTTAAGATCTACTCTTATAGTGAGCTTCCCATATTCAATAAAACATTACAAACCTGACTCATTAATTTTTTAAATTACATTCCCTTTCTGGCTTACAGTTTGCTCTTGGACAAGCAATAAGAAATGAACAGTCAAGTTTCTTCCATGCCTCTGAGAAATCAGTTAGCATGAAGCTAAAATGAGTTCCATGCATTCAGAATCTTCAAAGGACTGGATGATGCCAGCAGCAATGAAGAAGTGGGTTGAGTAAATGGTGAACTCAGGTCTGAGCATACTGATCTGCTCGGGACACTAGGGTATAAGAAGATGCATAGGATAAAATTGAAATGACAAAAATTCTTGAGATGTGAAAATATCTCAACAGAGTCAAATGTCTGAGAAACGTTCAGATGAAGACTGGGAAAGGAAAGCATGGGCGAAGGAGAGATAATTGGTAGAAAGAAGGCTCTGAAATGGTTGCAAGGAAATCGGGGGCAGAAGGCTTGCTGAGAGCAGGATGTGCCTCTGTCTCCACTTGAGTGTTTAGATTCTATGTCATCGTGTCAATGACAACCACAAGTTAAGGACAGTTCATAAATAAAAGTCTAACAAAAAATGAGCAAAATAGTTGTACATATAGTCACAGACTGTTTCTTCTGAAGCCTAGGACTCTCCCCAATTTCATATAGCTATAGAACAATAAAAAGAAGTTTGTGGTGGCACTGAATGGAAACATATAGAGACTTAGCGTGTGTGAAACATAAATAGATTTAGCATGCGTCCACTCATGCAAACATTCTCTTGAGGAAAATAGCACATTAAGGGTATGGAAGCCATAATCCAGACTTAGAAAAAATTTAATTCAATCCCTTTGTGGTGTGATCGATTGTACATTAAGCAGCTACATAATAAAATTTGGTTCTGAACATTTTTCCTGTTCCCTCTGATATACCATATTATACAAAATGTGTGAATTCAATAGATATTATTCTTTCATATTTTACTTTTTCATACTTCAATGTAGTTTAGGTTTTGAAATAATGTTGCTTTGTTTACATGTATTAAACTTAGTGATCATCATTTTGATAACATAAATACTACTAAAGAATTATATGTAAGTGGGTGTGTTTGTTGAAACAAGCAATAAGACAATCCAACAAGATCTTAATTTAAATGTCCCTCATGTAAAACTTGATCCAACCTGTGGCACCGCTGGAAGAAGGGGGCACCCTTAACACGTAAGATCTAGTGGAAACGTGTCAGTTGGTTTAGGCGTGTGTCCTTGAAGCAGGATTCTGGTGAGCTGTTTTGCTCCTCCCCAAGGTAGCATGCTGCCTCGCCCCAGGCCCTAGAACAAGGGAAGCAAAGTATGTACGGACACCTCTGAAACTGTGAGCCAAAACAGTCACTTTCTTCCTTTTAATTTTTCTATTTATGTTATTCATCAAACAGCTAGCACAATATCAGTTCAAAAATACTATGTGCAAGTATGCCTGATTCAGTAAGCCTATCCCAAGAATAGGGGAAAGAAAAAGGAAAGTTAAAATGTAACAAAATAAAACATCTTAAAAGATAAGCTTTTAAGAAATTTCAAGGTTTTTTTTTTTTTCTTCATCAATTTCCAAGTGATGTGAGACATCAGTGAGGGATGGTAGGATGTGGCATCAAACAAGCGTGCTTTGCTTTCTAAAGCTGCTGTTTAAATATGTTTCCGCTGAGAAATGGAGGTAGGCGCATATGGTAGCCCCAGTAGCCCAAGGTAGACAACAGGGTAACGAGTGAGCACCTGGCGACTGAAAATGAGTTATAACCCAGTCGCAGCTGGTGAAACATTGCAGGGAGAAAGGCAACGTCAAGTTGCTCATTGCTGCCGTCCTCACACTTCTTCAGGAATGGCGAGGCAGCGTGTCCCCGTCCTTTCTGGCTCCTGCATCAGCCTCCATGTGGACAGTTCCCAGAACCACAGGCACTCAGGACTGGCAGAGATCTTACATATTGTTCTGTTTTACAGAACAATGAAAGGCATAGTCCGAGAAGCTGAAACCATCCAACAATATCATTAGATCTGAGTCAAAATCAGCAAAGAAGCTAGACATTCTGGTATCACGTAAAGGTACTTAACTACAATGTGGTGTTCTTTAGAAATTGAGGCAAGAGAATAAAAGTAACAGGAAAATATAAATACAGTCAAGTGTTTCTATTTATATTTCTAAAGTAACTTAGGAAAATATAAATAGAAACACTAGACTGTAAACTGAATACTCGTGAATACTGACCAAATCAAATATTGATTATGAGTAAAGATTAAGGTTAACTAGCAATCATACACTATACATTTTGATGAGAGTAGGTACATATTTGTATTCTAAGAGGTCTGTACCTCATTTTTTCATAAACTATCAATCCTTCCTTAAAATTTTGAAAATTTACATTATCATATTTATTCTGTTTTGTTTCAGTATGAATTTGCCATTCCTAGAAGCTTTAAACATGTATTGCTTCAAGTTGTGTACATCAGAAGCCTGCCCTAGATCCCTTTTTTCTCTGCATGGCCCTCCCCAGGTAGAAGTTCTGCCTCTGCTGCTTCAATCAGAGAGTGCTTGGGACAATCTGCTTCCTGCCTTACTATTTGAATAAAAAAAAAAGTTGTTGCTTTATTTTTGGTGTGTGTGTGAGAGAGAGAGAGAGAGAGAGAGAGAGAGAGGAGAGAGAGAGAGAGAGAGAGAGAGAGAGAGAGAAAGGTGGTACTCTCAAAGGCTCCTATATTCAGAGGTGTATGCACCTTCCTCTGGTAGTGTGGAAAGGTGGTTTCCATCACCACATGGCCTCACCATAACTTTCTGCCTCCAGAAAGAGTCAAAAGCAGTGAAGCCAATGACCATGACGAGGAGCCTCTGACCCCATGAGCCACAGTACAACCTTTATCCTAAGATGGTTGTCTTGTCATTTTACTAGTGACAGCAATACCAGTACAGACCTTCAGCTACAGGTGGTCTCTAGCTCTCAGAAGAACCCACACTTCCGTTCCTCCAAATGACGTTCTATCTTGTAGTCAACAGTCATACATCAAGTCCTTTTTGAATTTTGGAATTTCTTATTCTCTTTTGCTGCATCTTTTATGCACCTCTTCTTCCTTTAGGAGAAGATCCTCTGTTTTTAGGGGCTCATAGGACCCAATTAAAATCCACCTCAGTAGTCCTGGATTGAATTTTTACGAACCTCAAACATATTCTACCCACAAAGCCCCTTACTAAAGTATTTTCAAAGATGCCAGAAATTAGTGGCCTTTGTGAACACTAATAATTTAAAATAGGGTGTGCAAATGGATGAACACTCCAGATTCAAACACACTACAATCAAATGATTGACTTGAGAAAACACTAAATTCTTTGAGATTTAAATATAACATACAACTCAAACATCATGGATGGGGAGAGTAGGCTATGTATGTAAAATCTGTGAATTTTTCCTGAGATCTTTAGCCATTCCATATTTCCTCCATAGCCTTCAAGAATGGCTCCCATGACTCTCTGTATTCCCCTGCTATATATTTCTCTTTATGTTGCTGGGCTTGAGAGAAAACCTGCTGTTTTGCATCTCTAGAGGTTGACGATAGTGGACTCAATGCATTGCTTTCCTAAGAGCTTCTTTGTGTGTATTATGATAATTAGAGAGAATTGAGTGGAGAGCTGTTTTTCAGGCCCTCACTAATTACCACTGCTGGAACAAATTAGAATGAATCCAACTGTTTTTTACCTTGTCAAAGACAGCATTGAGAACAGCACTAATGAATTTTCAAATGGAAGAGATTTATACAGCTTCCATGTGGGTTGATTGTAAATTATATTTAAAAATGTCATTTTCATAACAGTAAAAATGTATACATATGTGTAAGTTTATATTATTTCCTTCATTTTTATATAATAAAATATAAAATGATAGATGAATAATCAATATACAAACACTAAAAATACCTTCTAGTTAGAGAGTTTTTAATTTTATTTTAGTTAACACTTTGTATCATATATTTAACAACTCAAAAATACAGAAAATCCATATTAATAGCAGTGTGCTATGCTTATGGTTTTGAGCATGTGTTTTATTTCTTTACAAAGTGATTCTCAAGAAATATAGCTACACAATCAGCTTTGTTAATGCATGTACTATATGAGTTAGTTTAAACTTAATACATAGCCTTGTAAGATAAGAAACATTTTAAAATGAAATACATGATTTTGGGTTTACTATACTCAAGTTACAAAATAAATATAAATTTCTGATTGATAACTTTTTTAAGGAAACCATATTGTATATAATACAACTACAAACCCACCTGAAAATGATAATAAACTTAAGTTTCTTCATCATTAAAGCAAAAGATACCTTTCTATTCAAAGGAATGAAATAAAACATAATTTATTCTGAGCTTGATATGGGTGACCATGACAACAAAACATGGCTCCCCAAACAGTCATGTTTCCCAGGAAAGGGTTGCACAAAGTTTTCATGTCTATAGATGTTGCATTGACCTGCTTGTTTGTCCTGGCCACCCAGAACCAAAATAATCACACAGAAACTGTATTATTTAAATCACTGCTTGGCCCATTAGCTCTATCTTCTTTTGGGCTAGCTCTTACATCTTAATTTAACCCATTTTTATTAATCTGTAAATCACCACGAGGTTGTGGCTTACCAGCAAAGTTTCAGCACGACTATCTCCAGAGGCAGCTCCATGGCTTCCTCTGACTCTGCCTTCTTCTTCCCAGCCTTCCATCCGGTTTTCCCCACCTACCTATGTTCTGCCCTATCAACAGGCTAAGGCAGTTTCTTTATTCATTAATGGCAATCACAGAAAACAGAGGGGACTCCTACATCACACAGAACCAAAGAAATTCATAAACCAGTAGATTTTCCAAGAGCAACAGGCAAGCGGGTAACCGGAAAGCAGGATGCCTCTACTTTAGGATTTAGCTGTTGTCTCTATACATTATTGGCTTTCAGCTTCGGAAAGCCAGTAGTCTGCTGAGTACATATTTCAAAAGCTTTACTACATGGCCAAAAAGATGCTACAACAGATACAAAGATGGACATTAAATGATTATTGTGCAGGATAAAGACTAACTCACATAATTTTGGCTCTGGATATACAGTTTTGCCACTCTTCAGAGTCTGAAGCTTCCCTCAGTCTATCAGGATTCTTGAATCATTGACACAGAAACTCATAGTTGAGGGATTATATCTGGAGATGTGATTCCATAAACCACCAGTAAGCTATTCCTTCCCTTCTCTTGGGCTAAGTTTGCTGTCTATTTCTTTCAATGACTATTAAAGGGTTCTAGTTTTAAAATCCCTACTTTGTCTCTCTTCCCTAGTGTATTGGTAGGTGGTCCTCCTCATTGGTGTGTAGTATTCTTTCTCCCTGGATTCTTAAAGAAGGATGACTTCCTTCAGATGAACATGATTGTCCCTCATCCAATTGCAAGCCCTGCTCAGAAACAGGGTGATGAAAACAGAGCCAAGTGACTATTCCACTACCAGCTTCTTGAACGTGGGCAATTTCTGGGTTTTATCCATTGCACTTACTAACTGGGATAAGAAAAAAAAACTCACAGAGTTCCTATAAGCTACTATCTGTATTTTGGCTCATCATCTATTTTTAAATAAAAATAAACCCTTAGAATATCCAACACAAAGAACTAAGAGGACTAAGGCTGTCAGAATTCGAGCCATTAAAGCAGTGTATCAGAAAGCGGAAAGTATTCAAATGGATAGGTGTGATGAAGCAAAGAGCCCCCAAATAGATTTGGTTAATTGAAATCAATTTATCATTGACCAAAAGAAAACTAAAAATGAAGAAAAGAGTTTTCCTAAGGAACAATACCAAAATTAGGCACCTGTTTGTTAAAATAAAATAGACACATACAGTAATGCATATGTGAAGCTAAGAAATACCTTGTAAAAATAAGTCCTCTCTTTCTGTGGGGATCTCGGGAATCAAATTCAGGTCATCAGCCTCGATGACTAGTGTTGGCAATCCCGCCAGCTGAGTCATTTTGCCAGCCCCAGGCAAGCATATTTATAGATTATTTATTTGTAATTGCTAGATTTTGAAGCAATCAAAGTGGCATTCATCAGATGAATTGGAGGAATGAACTGAGGTACATAAACACATCATATATCATTAAAAGTAGGTTATATATCACAAAGCACATGGAAGAAAATGAAAGTATATTATTTGATTGAAAGGCATATACAAAAGATACATGGTGTTCTATAAAATGCTATGTGCTATGGAGGGAGTGAAAAAATATCAGGTGTTGTCAAAGTTTAAAAAGAGAGAGGAAGAGATATGTACAGTGAAGTATGTTTAAGGAGGGAAGCTGTTCTGTGGTGGAAGGTATATCTCACCATACATTTGTCGATTCCAATAGAATATTCAAAAGAAGAACAAACAAAGTCAATAACGGTCTCTAGATAATGATGAATCAATGTAAGTTTTTCACCATTTGTTTGTTTCTTTTCTATCTGTTTGAGGCAAAGTCTCACTACATATAGCGCAGGATAACCCAAAACTCCTGAGTCTCTTGCCTTAGCCTGCAGAGTGCTGCTGTTGCAAGACTGTGCCACTGCACCCAACTATTATATTCTCATCGCTTGCAAGAATAGAGATGGGGGTATAGGCACTACCCACACTTTCATCTCAACTGTACTATAACCTAAAAACGAACCTTTTAAGAGTTTCCTAAAACATTCATCTGGCAAATGAATGTCCTTCCTCCAACAATTAATTAAGAAGAATGCCTCTGCAGAAATCATGCATTCTTCCTCCTCTTGGTGATACTCTTTATACAGAAGCTCTACTTCCCTTTATTGCCGAAACATGCTCCTTTCTATTCTTCATTTTGGCTTTCTTTTGCTCTCACAAATCATTCCACCCACTGGTCATTTTTCCTTTCTTCTTTCACTACCAAGTCCACACATGAATCACATTGACTCTTGTCCTTTTAAATCCTGGAGACCCATTGGATACCACAATTCTTCTTTGCCTGGATTCTTTAGGAGTTCATCAACAATGACATATTTTGGGACCATAAAATGTTTGATTATTCTGGTAAGTTGTAGTTCCTTGTAAGTACAGCTAAACAGTACATTTTAGTTTAACAAGAATTTAAGCTGATCAAATAATAGAATGAAAAGTTGGCATAGTGAGTTAAAATAATCATAATTTTGAAAATTCCCAGAAATACTGATTTATTGTTCCTGAATCTCAGAGTGACAACATAGAAAGAATTTGAAAGCACTGAAAAACATGCTTCCTTTTTCATTGCATGTTATAATTATCATTCTAAAACTCACTTAAATTTTATTTCATTTAAAACTAAGGTGTGTTCGAATGTCTAACTCTCTCCCTATATAATGTCTTCCTGAAGATAGCCTCAGCTTAGCGGATACCCAGACTGTTGATCTGAAATGCTGAGGTCTCACTGTGGGACCAACTCTTGGTCGCTAAGCCCATATTCCCTCAGCATCACTTGGACAGCTCTAATGCACCTATGGACTTGTGCAGCCCTCAAAGAATTTGGATTTTCTTCCAATCTATACTCTCCAAATTAGACTCACTTTTTCCCATGTTCCCTGATCTCTTCTCATAGAGAAGAGTATCCAATACTTGTCACAACTTTAACGTGTGCATCACGGTCTTGCTTGACTCTTCTCTTTGTCCATGGAGGAACAGTCTAACAGCTGCGTTAGAAAACGTCACCTGTGTTTCCATCTGATGAGGTCATGTCAGCTATCTATTCTATTGCATTCTGTAGATATCCCCTTTGCATATACCCCAAATGTTTCTGAAATGACTTCTTCATATGCAACGGGAATGTGAAAATGCTTTACGGTGTTATTTGTAGCAGCATGGTACTAAGACAATGGTACATAGGCAGCAGATCCCATTGTTACTGAACTCCTTATTTATTTCATGAATTAAAACATGTTGCAAACAATGGCCCAAGATTAGATGACTTCCATTCTGTTTTCTCCTGAATATTTTTCTCCTCTCCTTTCTTCGTTAGTGAAAAACAAAACTACACTCATTTATCTCATTTTCTTATTTCTTATAAAGCAATTCATTATTCCATTCAATAACTATTAATTTCCTGTCCATGAAGTACAGGAAATGATTCTATATGTTAAAAAATGTTCACAAACAAGAGAGACAAAAGCAT
>LOEQ01015948.1:0-14332 GCA_001685075.1 Bramus lutescens | reverse complement strand
ACACACACACACACTTACACACACACACACACACACACACACACACTGTGTTCTTCCATTTTTCCATGATTTTTATGTTAGGTAATTTTTCAAGTTTCAGATTTTTTTTGCTTCATCTGCCTAACAAAGGACAAAATTCAATTCCTTTTTGGGGCTAAAATTTCCTCCCAGGGGATAAATAAACAATATCTATCCCTTCTCCTGAGGTTCCACTGACAAACAAAGGCATGATTCTGCCAGAGTTCACTATGGGAAGCCAATGAGTTTTTTGGGGACCCAACTGATGTGGGATTCCCCTCTGCATGCTGTGAATACCATTGGTTAATAAGTTAGCTGCTTTGGGCCTATTGCACTGCAGGACAGGACAAGGCATGAATCACAAGCAAATAGAGGAGGAGAGAATGGGCAGAGTCAGAGAGAAGCCATGTAGCCACCACAGGAGACAGACAGCAGACAGAAACTTACCGGTAGGCCATGACCATATCGCGATACACAGATTAACAGAAATGAGTTAATTTAAGATGTAAAAGCTAGCTAGAAATATGCCTAAGCTAATGGGCCAGGCAGTGTTTTAATTAATGCAGTTTCTGTGTTATTATTTTGGGTCTGGGTGGCCAGGAGATAAATGAACAACCACCATTTACAAACTGGTACCCATGTGGGGCATTTCCATAGCACCTAACAGAACAGGCAAGGGTTCCTGACAGGAATGCGGGGTTTCCTTTCCCAACAGGTAACATGTGAAAAACCTAATTCAACAGGGGTGAGTGATTTCACAAAACCATGTAGTTAATACATGGTGCTTCAGTCTGGCCTATGTATATCTTATCCCTTCCAGAGGAAGTCATATGCAATTAATGCAGAGTTGCATAAAACAGGTGGTTGGGAGAAAGTGGAGACTTAAGTGAAAATTGCATGCTGTTTCCCAAGCTGGTATTCAGTGTATAAAATATCAGCAGGCAATTTACAATGGTCAAGATGGTGCTTGTGTGGCTTAAAAGACAGTCACTCACAACAATACCATCCTCTCAAGCTTACAGCATTTAAACTTCAGACTGAATTTTATACACAGAACAAATCCAAAGTATGTACTTCATTCATTATAGTAGCATCAAATCTCTGTGAAGCTCATGAACTGAAGAAAGAGTAAAAGTTCTGTCTTCCTATTGCTAAATATCCTCTTTTTAATGGGGATCTCAATATATATGCCAAATAAATATGAAGATTTTTAATTCACCCAATTGTTCCCACTCTATGATGGTGTTCTTCTGACTTCTTTTAGGAACATGGAATACCAACCAACCTGGGCTACGCAGTGGCCCCACATCACTCAGGGGTCTACCCGGTCCATATTCAGCTGTATGCAGCTTGGAAGAAGGTCTGGGGTATTCAGGTCACCAGCACTGAAGAGTATCCACATCTGAAACCTGCAAGATACAGGAAGGGCTTCATTCACAATAGCATCATGGTGAGTGTCTGAAAGGCCATGATACCTGTGTTAAAGGGAAGGGATCACCATTCTATCTGATGATGGAGTGCAGAACTTCTTTTACTCAACTATTGGAAGTTTCCAAAATGCCATGAAGGTGACTGGTCACACAATGACATTCTATTTGACAACAGGATTATTTCCTATGCTGTGGAGTAATTTCACTGAGTGTATAACAATCTGGAAATAATGGGAATGAGTTTTGCATAGATTATCCATTAATATTTTCAAATTGAAAATTGATCTGGGCCTCCTATGCTTCTCCTGAGGAATTCTTCAGTACTGCTTGTTTGCATGATTTTACAGAGAGCTAAAGGTAGGCTGGTGCTCTATGGATCAAGGAAACAACAGCTCTCCAATCACTTCACTACTACTAGTGAGACGGGAACAATAGCACTTGAAAGCTAAATCTTTCTGTCAAGCATATTTTGACTTTGAGGCATTCAGAGTAACTTAGGGTGCTGTATATTTTCCTTTTCTATTTCTTGCAAATTGAAGGGAAATGTAGTATGTACTTCCTTTCCTTTATATTAGCTAAAAAAAAATACTCAAGCTTAAGAATGATATGTCCATTGTGGTAAATGAGAGTAAAATCACATGAATTTGAGCTGGAAGTTTAACACCATTCATTGGGGGGGGGGAGAAGGGAGGGGCAACATTCCCATAGTTCTAAGACAGCCAGTTTTATCCAGTTTCAGGTATCTTTGAAGTTGTTACCACCATTAACTCTTAAGACCACAGCATGAGTTTACAACTTTCTCTCTGTTCAGCATTTATACTAAACCACAGTATTACTCACATTGCTACTAGAACTATCTGTCTGTTCTTACATCTAATCTCCATGTAAAAAGAAAAGATAGGAATATATAGCTACCCAGAGTTGGAGCTCATTTTATCATGGGGCTTTAATCATCTCATTGTTAGAATATAGCACCAGTGGACCAAAGAACACAGAATGATACCTGAAATCATTGATACTATGAACAGCGCAGTTGAAGTCTATAGAAATCAGGAAGTATAAAAATAATTATTCACATACATTTAAAATCAGAGAAAGTATCGAGATTCTTTCATTGTGTGATCACCCAACATGTCATTAAGGAAATCATTCTTTTAGCCAAGACTACATGCTTTCATTTACCTTAAATTTAATTATGAAAGTTAAATGAAGAATAAATGCCATCATAGCTTTCTTGTGTAATTGGGTGCAGTTTCTATTAGACTATAAATACTTTATTATTCAAAATTGGATTTTAGAGTCAATTTGCTTATTTGTTTTGTCTGTTGAACATCCAGAGCTAAAGCAAATTCAGCACAAAAAAAATTGCAGAAACAGTCATTAAATAGTTTGACTACTAGTGAAAACTTTAAAGTCAGGGTAGAGTACAGACAAAACAAGGCAGAGATGGTCAGAAAAATTGACTTTGAATCCTGAAACCTGCAGATTCTGCAAGACTTGAATGTCAGAAGGAGATGAGAGGCTTAATTAGATGAGAAGAATAACATCCGTAGTTGTCTGAATCAAATGAAACCTAAGATAATTTTTTATTCCTTAACCCAAGTCAGGCAGTAGTTTAGGTTTATAGAGCTAAATTAACTGTGTACATATTCTAAATTCCAAATTGTGTTTCTTTGATTCACTTGCTACACTGACATTTACAAAATTAAATCAACATGAACCCTTGATTACAGTAAGACACCAGGAACTCATTGCGGACTGTGAAGTTATGGGAGTGCTAACAGTTCCTAGCTAAATCTTACCAGTGTGTTGCCTTTACCTCTTTGTCATCAGGTCCTCCCTCGACAGACCTGTGGGCTGTTCACACACACTATTTTCTACAAGGAGTATCCAGGAGGACCCCAAGAATTGGATAAAAGTATCAAGGGAGGTGAACTTTTCCTCACAATCCTGCTAAACCCAGTATGTGTTCTACTTGTACATTTTATAGTAGCATCAGTATTGTCAAATAAGTTGCATTTTTTAATCTAAATCATGAGGACTTTTTTTTTTCAAACAGGCTCTTGTAGTGGCATTTTACTTCTATTTTAATAAATAAAGCTTGCCTGAAGATCAAAGAGTAAAACAGTCATACTGGTGAGCCTTACAGACCAGGTAGTGGTAATACACACCTTTAATCCCAGTAGCCACACTAGTTGTCTTAGAAGCCGGGTGGTACATGCCTTTAATCCCAGCACTAGAGAGGATTATAAAATGAGAGGCAACAGCTCTCAGGCACAGTATCATTCTGAGATTCCTGGAGGCAGGATTGCCATTTTCTGGCTGAAATAGAAGTAAGAGCCAGTGGCTGGCTGCTTTGCTTTTCAGACCTTCAGGTTGAACCCCAATCTTTCTCTTTCTCTCTGAGTTTTATTAATCATGCTTCAGGTTCTCACTGGGTTTCCTGGCTAGCATAGAATTTATTTTGTAAACCAAGTGGAACTTGAACCCACAAAGATTTCCCTGCTTCTGCCTCCAGAGTGCTAGGATTAAAAGTGTGTGATACCACGCCCTACTCATGGCCTTATTTTATTCTTTATGAGCAAAATATTTTTACTGAATTGGAATTAAAATCTACATTTCAAATCCTTTCCTTGATACAATCTGATTTCTTGGGAACTTTTCACAGTGAATATGATGTTAACTATGGGCTTATTGCTTTATTGTGTTGGCATATTTTTAATTTATCCCTAATTTTTGAAAAGTTTATATTATGAAAAGATGTTGGCTTTTCCTAAAAGGCTTATTCTTTTACACACAATTAGATGATTAGATTATTTTATTCTTCATCCATTTTTTTAACATATAGCATTCAGTGATTTTCAGATTCTGCACCAGTCCTGTATCCCTGAGATAAATTCTATGAGCACGATGAAGAAATGTTTTATATATCATTTGGTTTGTTTGTCTATTATCTCCTACCCCTCTTAATTCTGAGATTCGCCAGAGAAAAACCAGTTTCACCATTTTGTTCAAATTAGAACATTCATTAAAATGTTAAATACTGACTAATATGGAATTTGATCAAGACCATCACCTGGAAAGTTTCCAGGTGAGTGGCCCCAGAGACACATGTTGTGGGGGTCTCGTATGGACAAAACCCAAAAGACACCATACCTCCAATGTCTTTGTTGTTATTGTTCAAGAACTACAACTCCCATAATCCCAGAATGTTACCTCGTCCTTGGGCAGGTTGGGTTTAAAGGCTATTTAGGTTATAACATCCTGAGGGGTTATAAAGGATATTGAAAAGTAATGTTGTTGTTGTTGTTAGTTGTAGTGTTGTTCTTTGTATTTTCTATTAGGGTAATGCCTGCTTCATTAACAGGGGTCTGGAATTTTATTTCTTACTTCCTCTTCAACTTTTTGGAGGAATTTAAGACAAAGTAATATTAATGCACTTAATATTTGTTTTTTCATCAGTGAAATCAGAAAGTTCTGAGTTCCTTTGGGTTGAGAATATTTTTTCTTTTGAAATTATAGTGTAATTACATCATTCCTCTTCCCTTTTCTCCATCCAGATCCTTCCATACCCTTCTTGCTCTCTTTCTAACTCGTGGTCACTTTTCTTTCATTGTTATCACATTCATATGTGCATATAAATGTTTATTTTTAAGTATATATAATCTGCTCAGTCTATATGCTACATGTACGAATGTTTTCAGATCAGACCATTTGGTACTGGATAAACAGTTGGGATTTTCTTCCCCAAACTATTTTTCCCACTCACACAGCACCCATTTGCCTGTAGATTTTTGTGCAGGGTTGAGGCCTCATGGTCTTTCTTCATCCATTTTGATTAGTCTATTACTATTGTCCTTGTTCAGATTATGTTTTGGCAGTAATTTATGAGACACATCTCGTGGCAAACTTTTTGATTCTCTGGCTTTTTAAATTATGCTGCCCCTTCTTCTGAAATGTTCCCTGAGCTTTAGATGCAGGAGTGTTTTGTAGAGGCA
Organism: Bramus lutescens; assembly: GCA_001685075.1. NCBI lineage: Eukaryota > Metazoa > Chordata > Mammalia > Rodentia > Cricetidae > Bramus > Bramus lutescens. Next base: position 8,886 of record LOEQ01015948.1, on the reverse strand, counting down.
TCAATTGGACCTGGCTGGACTCCTCAACTTTGTAATTGTATTTTCTGAAGTAGCACATGTTGCCAAAAGAAGACTTCTTGATGAGGAGTGAAGACTACAGTTATCTGTGGATAGAAGAGCAAATGTTGAGATTGTTATTTGGGATTGTGATGGTTTAGTAAAATAGTGTTCTACATTTTCCTCCAGTATCTGTGACTTTACTAGTTCTGAGTAGTTGACTAAGTACTATTTATTTATTTTATATGCATGAGTCTTTTGCCTGGGTCTACGTATGTGTACCAAGTACATCCCTGGTGGCCCTGGATATCAGAAAATGGCATGGGTTTTCCTGGAACCGGAGTTATGGATGATTATAAATCACCTTGTCGTTCTGGGAACTGAACACTGATCCTCTGAAAGTGTAACCAGTGCTGTTAACCACTGAACCAGCTCTCCGGTCCCCTATTAAGAGACTTTTAATTACTGGCTTAATTTTTCTCTTTGTGGCTATCATTAGATTTATATTTCTAGAAAATTCTGTTTTGTACATTGATTTGTTGGTATGTGATGCCTATAGTACCCTCGCAATCCTTTGTATTTCTGAAGTATCAATTATAATGTCTCTTCTTTCATTTCTGATTTCATTATCTAAATCTTTTCTTTTTCTACTGTGTCAACTTGTATAAATTTGTACAAATCAAAACTCTTAGGGCACTGATTAGATTTCTGTTATTTTTATAGTCTCTACATCATTTAATTCTTCTCTTATCATTGCTTTGTCTTCTTTTATGATAATTTTGAGCTTAGTGTTATCTTTTTTCCTAATTCTCTGAGGTATGAAACCAGGTGTTTATTTGAGAATTTTCTTTACTCTTCATTTGACATTCAGTGTTACCATCTTCCCTTTCAGAATTTCTTTACAATCCCTCTCAAGACTAGTTGGTAAATTCGAGGCATACTAAAGAGAGGGTAGATTTCATCCCCCAAGTAGTATGATTCTTTATGATGCTTAGCAAGAAAACCCAAATTTGTTAAGTATGTGCATATATAATATATAAATATACATATACAATATACTTGTCAGTTGTTATCTTAATGTTTGTCAAATTCTCAAAATGTACTATTGTTATATTGTTCTGTAACTAAAATTTGACATTTGCAGTTTAATCAGTAGTACATGTTTAGCTCTGATAATATATTTCCTGGTTAATATATCAGTAGACACACTTAAAATCTCTAAAAGTATCCAAATGTGGAAGACTAAATTGAAAATGTATATTGGTGGGCTATAATCATACATTTAGGTAACCCAAAACTTAATTCCTTATTAACTTTATTTGACATCAAATATAGAAGTTAGCCCATTTTTCTTACTTGTGTCCTTTTAGCTATCAAAGTTTTTAATAAGTATATGTGCAGAATTATTGCTGTATGGGACTATATTACCATGAGATGTTTGGGTTATTTAAGCTCTCTGATTTTTCTCCCAAAATGATTTCATTTTTGAGGTCTCAGAGAAGCATATCCTCATTTACATCTCATTGCACATGAAATGTAGGAGATAATGGGATTTATGCTATAACCACCTTGCTTAATTTAAGAAAATTTCATGCACAGAATAAGAGGTGTATGCTTTGAATAAAACTAGAAGCATCAGCTATATTTGAAATGGCTTTTTGTTAGGTTGTTTATATATAATATTTTAAAGTCACAAAGAAATCAAACGTGAGAAAACCTGTCTCTATGAAAATCATACCATAACTTGTAAGTTTAATAAGAATAGTGAATTAAATTGGAACAGAAGTGAGTTAACTGGATATTAAATTTCATTCACTGAAGGTGCATGTTTACATAAACCAATGCAAAGAAGACTGTTGGATTGACATGTGGGACTCACACAGAACATGAAACATAAAATTGGAGGCTACATATTCTTTAGAAAGAAACATTATTTTTTTAACTCACCTGGAATTATAAAAATAACTACAAGCCGGGCAGTAGTGGCACATGCCTTTAATCAAGCACTCGGGGAGAGAGGCAGGCAGGCCTCTGTGAGTTCAAGGCCAGCCTGGTCTACAAGAAGTAGTTCCATGACAGGCACTAAAACTATAGAGAAACCCTGACTCAGAAAACAAAAATCAAAAGAAAAAAAGCAAAAACTATATAAAAATAAGATTACACATGCGTAGGCAGACTTTTCTTTCCTGCCAATCCATTCCCAAATAACCATACAGAGATTTACATTAATTATAAATGTTCTGCCAATGGCTCAGGCTTGTTACACGCTAATGATTACATTTTAAATTAATCCATATTTCTTCCCTGCACTCTGGCAATATGGCTCAGTATTTTTTCTTAGCCAGGCAAGTTTGTCTCTGTGTCCTCTCTATCTCCTCATGACTCTTGAAACTCCTTCTCTTTTTCTTCATGCTCTCATTTTGCTTGCCAATCCTGCCTAACTTCTACCTGTCTACTTATTGGCCAGTCAGCTTCTTTATTAAACCAATCACAGTGGCATACATCCACTCAGTGCAAAGGAATAGTCCACACACATAAGTGTCAGTGAAAATCAAAATAGAAACTTTTTCATTTCACCTATCGTCATTGAAAATATACTCTATTCTCAGTAGATGCCCAGATCCATTTATTTTTGTTCCTATTTTTTGGTTCCATTCTTGACCCATACCTGCTCTAACCCTCTTTAAAGGCATTCTGTCATCAACACACTAAATACTGCTGCCCTTTCTGTATACCCTTCCCACGTTTGATGGCTGCTAACATTTACTGAATGTATAATCACCAGTTTTATTGGATGTCTAATACATCTAGTTTTCAATATTGAATCTAATACAATTCATAAAGCATGATTTTGATATGTAAATGACTTCTTTTAAAAATAAAAGATAGCACAGTGTCTAATAATCCATCTGTAGTAGTGGTTAACCAAGAAAACTGTCTTCATCACTGTAAAACACACTTAGACGACTCATCATCAACATGCAAATGTGTTTTGATTTCAACCAGAAAGGACAAGGGATGGGGAAGATTTAGAATTTTCCTTGTATCTGACAACACACTATGCTTGGTTTTAGCACTGGAATGGATGGTGAATTCAAAACAGAATATTTAGATAAAGGAGTTAGATCATCGCATGGGAAGCAAAAAGAGAAGAAACTAGTGCAGATAGAACAGTATATCCTATTATGGTACTACGAAGTCTAGACTGGCCAAAAAGTGGACCACAAGAATGTCTTAAAGAGCAATGTTGTTCACAATCTGCACAGTATACAGAGGTAACAGTCTAAGAAGATGCCTTTCAATTTGGTAGAGAAACATGCTCCAGCCAGCCTGACCCAACACGGCAATGCTGGGTGACTTCAATACTTCACTCTGATCAGTAGAGAGGTCATCCAGTCAAAAACTAAATAGAGAAACTCTGAAACTAAATGACATCATAAATCAGATGGATCTAACAGTCAGCTATAGACCATTTCATCTGAACAATAAAGAATGTACTTTCTTCTCTACAACCTATGAAACTTTCTCCAAAATTGGCCAAACATTAGGACACAAAGCAGTCTAAACAAATTTATTAAAATTGAAATAGTATTCTGCATATTATCAGACCACAAAGGAATAAAGCTACATATCAACAAAAATAAGAATGACAGAAAGTACACAGACTCGTGGGAAACCAAAAAGCCTATTGTTGGATATAATTTAGTCAAAGGAGAAACCAAGAAAGAAATTAGAAAATTCCTCGAGCATTGAATGAAAGCACACCAAAGCCTCTGAGGTACAATGAAATGTTCTCTCTTTGGCTTTACAGCATTATGTACCAACATGAAAAACTGGAGATAGCTCATACTAATAATTTAATGTTGCACCCAAAGTCCTTGGAAAAATAAAAACAAACAACAAATGAATATACAGGTAAAGACTATAAAATTTAGGGCTGTATTTTTTTTTTAGAGTTGGGTGTTGTGGGTTTGCCCCGACCAGCCAGGTTCACTTTGGCATGTTTCCTATTATTGTCTTTGTTCAGCTCATGTCGAGGCAGTCATATTGGCAAAACTATGAACATAGGTTTTAATATTGCTAGAAGACACCATCTTACAGCAACCACTTTGACCCCCTAACTTTTACAGTCTTTCTACCCTCTCTTCTTCAATATTCCCTGAGCTTTAGGTACCTAGGTTGTTTTATAGATTTGTTCATTGAGACTGGATTCCCTAACTGCATTTTGATTGAAGGCAACTAGGAAATGGTGAGAGTCAGGATAATTCTCTTCCCCAGAGAAGACCACATTAATAAGTTACCCAATACTGAATGATCTACCCTTAAAACATATATACAAATAGCATTATATAGACTGAGCAGGTTATGTTTAAGAATATATACATATATGCATGCAACAACAATTAATGAAAAAAGAGGCCATGAATTTGAAAGCTGCAAGGACGGGGTATGTGAGATTTGGAGGAAGAAACAGGAAGAGAGTAATGATGTTGTTACAATATAATCTCAAAAATAAAAGAAGTAATTACAAAATCAAAAGAGACAATAAAAATTAAGGTTGAAATCAATGAACTAGAAACAAAAAAATCACAAGAAAAATCAATGAAATGATAAGTTTAAGTTGGTTCTTCGAAAAGATTAACAAGATTAACAAATATTTAACCGAATTAACCAAAAAGGAGATAGAATCCAAATTAATGAAAGCAACCATGAAAGGGAAACAATACAGCAGATCATGAGGGCATACAGAGAAGTGTGGAGAGATATTTTTAAAATACATACTAAAATTATAAAAGAAAGATATGAATTTCTAGATAATTATGACCTTCTAAATGAAGAAAATAATTTAAATAGTTCCACAAAAATTAATGAAATAATGAAACAGAAGCAATAACAACAATCTCCCAACTAAAAATATCCCAGGACAAGATAGTTATGTTGCAGAACCATACCTGATCCCAATGGAAGAATTAAAACAAATTTTCAGCATTTTTTTTGTTTGAAAGACACAATGCTGACAGTGAAAGTCAATGTTCTAAATGATAATATTGACATCAAATCTTCTTTGCAACAGAATAAATCCACAAAATCTAGCAATTAAAATCTAATAAGGAATAATGTCAACTTCTAATTATCAAAGAAGCTATTAGGATGGGAATCTTTGTATGATTTTTTGTTTGTTTGTTTGTTTGTTTAAGCAGGGCTTCTCTGTGTAGCTCTGGCTGTCCTGGAACTCTGTAGAGCAGACTGGCCTTAAACTCAGAGATCCACCTGCTTTGGCCTCCAGAGTGCTGGAGTACGCCACCATTTCCTCATTTCTTTGTATGATTTTTACATTTAGAAGATAAAAAATACCATTTATCATCAACATACGTAAGAATAGAAAAATAAAGCTTGGTGATATTTATTGGTACATACTAGAAAAGTAGAATATTACCTTCCACCTCTTTCATCCTTGGCAAACACGATTTGCAAATGTGACAGAGCCAGGAATTTTGAATTTTTACCAGGAGTTCTGAAATTATATATATATGTTAGAACATAAAAGACTAATTAAAACTTACAAAAATCCACAAACAACTGTACCAGTATCCCTCTCTCTAGTGTGCTTAAAATAGAATAAGAAAATACATAGTTCTTTCATCATCTTGGGAATTCATGTGCCTAAAGGAGGAGAAGTAGATTAAATTACCTGAAAAATTCTTTATTTTTCTATCGTCTAACTTCTATAACTACTGTGAAGTCTAAATGTAATGGGCTCTCCTTAGAGGAACAGTGTATTTTTCACCCTGCATCCAACATAAATACTCACATTTGTGTTTTATACCCCAAACTAGAGTAGTATATTTTCTGTACTCAAAGTCCATAACATTATTGGGTTTTGTGTGTTTACAACAGTTGTCTTATTTTAATCATCCATAAGCTGTCATTTAGAAATGTATCTTGTTGGTGTGATAATTTTAAGCTTATTTTTATTATTTTTAATTCAGTGTTTGTATATTTGTCTCTACATGTTTTTGTCCATGTGCAAGTGGTACCTACAGAGAGGTCAGACTATGGCCCTGGAGATCTGGGCAGTTGTGAACCACTGCATATGGAGACCTGAGCTAAAGTCATGTCCTTTCCATGAGAAGTATATATTCCTAACCACTGAGCATCTCGCCACCTCACTGTTTCTGTAATTTTAAACATTTAAAAATATGACATCAATTTCTAATCTACCATAAAAGAGAAAGTAAAAATTTGAATAATTGGTATCATTATACATTATACATTAGACATTTGGTTTTGGAAAACCACAAGGAAAACATTGTGTGTTCTGATTTCCTTGGGTACCAATTTGCTTTGGCCAAATGTGTATCAAGATTGAAAATGATATTATCTGAGCGCCATTTGAATGACAGCTGAAAAGAATAGCTAGGCACCATCCACTTAACATTCAAATAGTTCCCTGTTATTTGTCTTAGATTCCTATCGTGACCTCATCACATATTGATATTTTCCTGCCCTGTTCCACACTTGTCAAACACTAACATGTATTTCCCTGGTGCCGAATCCTTCTTGTATTTTCAATCTAATCTTTGTTCAGACAGGAAGAAATATAATTTAATCACGTCTGAGGTGAAACAGCTTATACCAGGTAGCTCGCCATCATTCAAGTAAAGACACTACTCTATAAAATATGTAGTAACTGACAATAGTTTTTTTTAAAAAAAAAAAGAAGAAGAAGAAGAAGAAAGAAAAGAAAAAGATCTGGGATCTTCTCAGATGGGGTCGTCAGTAACTAAAAAGCTTAAAATGAATATGCCTTATTGGATCTAATTATTCTCTTACTCATTTTAATTTTGTACTACATAAAGTACAATATGAAAACAAGACCTTCTAAGGGTTTTTATTTTTTGTTTGTTTTTATGGATGCATTTGAAAATCCAGGACTCTTACAGTGGAAATTCTAAAGACAAGTTATTTACTGTGTCTTCCAGAGTTCAAAACTATGTCTATACTCACTAACTGGTGCCAGGTCTACTGACCTTTTGTTAAGTTCAGATAAACCGGTAAATGCATGCCTGAAAGAGTGCTACACTTGAAATTGACAGTAGAATATAATGCAACTGCAGTAATACTTCTAAAGGGTGTCAAGAGGGACACTGAGGGGGATGGAATACCATGGCAAAACCTCTGAAGAGAGGAAGAAGAACCTGGGTGGCAGAAATTGGAAATGTCTTCCTACATTTTTTGTGAGGATGTGGGTGGTTTCACAATATAAGCCTTCAGTGAGGCTCTGATCCCTAGGAAGGGGATGGGGAGGCTGTGTGGCCTAACACCCCCTTCCATGTAAACTCATTTGTCCAGGTGAGAGATCCTGGCACCCCGAAGTCTGTTAGCCAGTAACTCAAATGTATCTCAAAAGGATGCCTTTTAGTGACATGAGAAAGGCCTGCAAGTTAGGAGGTGTGAGCCGCAGGATTACATTTTTATGTTCCAGACTTTGATTTACATAAGTATAAAGAAATAGAAAAGGAATTTTACAGGAAAGGGAAGTAGAGCAGGAGACCCAAGGGATAATGAATGACAACTCAGCTAATAACTTCAGAGCTCAGAACTGACGTCATAGAGATGGGGCTTCGTTGCCTGAAACAAATATCAGGTCCTGAAATCTTTGAGCATAAGAAAATGCCATTGAGTCTAAGTAGCGTACTTGTCAATGTTCTGGATAGCCTAAATTAGTACGGGAACTAAAGAGGGAGCTAACAATGGACACCAGCATCAAAAGAGTTATTAAAACTGTAATTAAAGGCCTAAGTCAGGAAGTCTATGAAGGACTTTGAATATCTTTTGAGTTGGAGATGAGTAGACAGAAGGTACTAGAAAAGTCATGGAAGGAAATGGTAATGAAAGAGTGTTCATAAGATTTTTTTTTAACTTTTCACTTCAGAGGAGGTTGTGGAGAAGGCAAAGAATAAGATAGAATCTAATAGGGTTGCTACATACCTACTCAACAGTAATCACATTAAGCAATTTTTGAGAGAGTAAGGTTATTAATACATTAGCCCAACATAATATTGGCTTTGATGTGCAACATTTTAGCTCCCCACCCTTGGACAAGTCCATCGTCAAGGCAGTAACAATGCAAGAGCAGCCCCTTGCAGCTCCAGTCCAGATGTTGCTTCTTTTGGAAGCATCAGTTTATAAAAACATAGCAGCTCATGTCCTAGCACAGATAAGAGTTTATCCTAGAGTCAGAGCATCCTGGGGTTTCGGGAAGGCAGATCTTCAGGAGAGAGAAACAAGTAGCAAAGCCACAGAGGAAGAAATTTCTGGATTCTATTATCTATCAACCGTATTATAACCCAGATGTAATTAATTAATTTCTGTTCTCTGTACCTAGTGTAACATTGATGAAGCTGAAATATTATGGCTAGTATTCAAACTATTTAAATACAGCATGGGTGAAAGGACGTAGATAACAACAGTTGAAGTGTTTAATTTCAATTAGAACAGTAATTTTAAAGACCTTCTCAGCTTGTCCATGTACTGTTGCTGCACCTTCAAACACTTAGGCTGGCTGAGTGAGCATGACGAGTCTCTGAGCTTGGGGAATTTCTTGGTAGGCACCATATGCATGTTAGGGATTAGTGCTGACTTTTCAGAAATGTTAAAGGCAGCAGTGATGGGCAGGGAAACGTCAACAGGAAATAGCCTGAGACAAGTTTCCGGCGTTGTATTATTTACTGATGAACAAGAGGGACCCAGATAAGCAAGTTATTTACAGAAATTCATTTCTTGGTCTGGGCGACAAGTACACTGAGGCAACATTTCAAGTGTAATATCAAATCCTCCATGCTGAACTGTAGGCTCATCTTTATCACGTGAAAAGCGACTTCAACT
>LOEQ01015945.1:0-14333 GCA_001685075.1 Bramus lutescens | reverse complement strand
CTCACCAAGACCAGCTGGACTGGGACTGATGGAGCATGTGATCAAACCAGATTCCATGAATGTGGTTGACAATGAGGGCTGACTGAGAAGCCAAGGACAAGGGTACTGGGTTTTGATTCTACTTCATGTACTGGCTTTGTGTGTGCCTAGTCTGCTTGGATGCTCACCTTCTTGGACCCTGATAGAGGGGAGTGGACCTTGGACTTCCCACAGGGCAGGGAACCCTGAATGCTCTTTGGACTGGATAGGGAGGAGAAGGAAGAGGGAGGAAGGGGAGGGAAATTGGAGGAGGTGAGGAGCTGGAAATTTTTAATAAAAAAAGATTTTAAAAGATTATCTATCTTGCATTAAATACTATATATGTAGTCTATACTGTTCATTTCTGAAATACCATTCAACATAACTTCTGCAATCATATTGAAAATCTACATTTTAGTTTAAATAGAACAGGTAATAAATATGAAATCTATGCCTTTGTCTTAAACAGCCATTCAAAGTTGTGTTCTATCAGCCACTTAGTTAGAGTTTTTGCTTTGAGATATTTAATGACCACAGTAGAGCTTCAATGGAGTGAATGACCTCTTGACAAGGTGAAGCTCTCAAAGTCTAAATATAATGGCTTGAATAAAGAGAGTTAAATGAAACAAAATGCCAGGAAGCATGCAGAGAACTCTATATATGGATATGTTTAACTAAAATCAAAACTATGGGGACAGTTCTCATGCTTCAGATGGGAGGGACGGATATACCTGACTTTAGATGTCAATGGTAGAAGGAATGTGGAAAGTAATCCTGAATAGTGGTAGTGTTACTAAAAGAATACCGCTTAGATATCCAAGGTTCTTCCCTCCCTCATAAAGAATGTTGTTGATGACTGCTTCACACTTCATCTTCACACTAAGAATGTGAAGGGATCCTCTGTGATGTCAGTAATACTAAAGAGTGTCAAATGGGAGGAGCTTGAAAACTTGCTGCAATTTCTTACATGAGGGCAAGGAAACACACTGGATACTCACAGAATAGCGAAAGACACTGTTTTTTCAGTAAGAAGGAAGAATCATCTGTGCTGTGTGCAGGAATGAGGACTCTTAGAGACCATGTGATTTCACAGAGAACTACTTCTGCACCCTTGCTCAACGCCACCCAGTTCCTGATGATTTGCCTGTGCCCAGAGAACAACCCATGGCTTTGTGTATAATTTAAAAAGCTGGTCATATCCATCAGAGGCACCTATCTTAATCACATGGTAAATAGCATGGATGTGAGGGTCTCTGCTGAGTTCCTGGGACTGATGATGCTCTGGCTCACTAGTAAGGAGGATTGACCTTGGGAAATTTCTCAAAACATTGTGATTATTATTGCTTGTCGGTAAGGGTAATACTGCCACAGTATAGTTACATGGGTGTCTGCTTTTAATTTTACCAATTTAGGAGCCAGATGAGACATTCAAGTTACCCAGTGTCCACCATCCTTGTCTGCAACTTTGGGAGACAAAGTCACCATCACTTGTAGAGCGAGTCAGGATATTAAGACGTGTATGGCTTGATACCAACAGAAACCAGGGGAAGTTCCTTAGCTCCTTGTCTATCATGCATACAATTTGCACTCAGGAGTTTCCTCAAGGTTCAGTGGCAATGGGTCTGGGACACATTATTCCTTTATCATCAAAAGCTTGGAACCTGAAGATACTGCAACTTACTACTGTCAGTAGTAAGTACTGTTGTAGCTTGTCCCACAGTGATATAATCATGACAAAAATCACTCAGAAGAGCAGAAGTAAGAGTGTAAACTGCCTTATATTCTCTTCTTTGTTCTTATATCTGCTGACAAAATATCAGATTCAAACATTCTCTGGTGACCACGTGGAGTCTCTATAAATGGTCCAAGAAGATAGTTATGTACCCCACTCTCCATTTTATCAGTACAATTTTAGAGGCATGACAATGGCTCCAATAATTTCATAAGAACAGAAATATATACCCCTGATACATCTAGATGTTCGGACAGTTAGAATGCATAAAGGAAAATGAAAGAAGTAAATGTAGATATTCAAAGATGGAACTGCTTGAATATATAGAGATAGACTATGAGTAATAGCCATTAACTGGCTTATAGTAACTAAAGTAGATAGCAAATAATATTCTCAGCAGCTCTCTCAGAATATAGAGCTCTCTACAAGTAATTTCTTGGCTACTTCATTCTCACATCTGCTCAGAAGTCTACGACTATTACTGGGTGTGGCAAGCAAAAACATAGTTTGGTTGATATTCTTGAATTTTCAGATAATGAGCAACAAGAGATAGATACATAATATGTGTGTGTATTCTTTGAAGCATTATCATTAATTCTAGGATCATAGTATAAAAACAGAAGAAAGAAAGACATTATTATCTAAGTCATATAGTAAACAGAAAATGAGAATTCTTATGAAATATTTTTGGAATGTAAGTAAACAGACTAATTAATCTGACCGAATACAGATATAACTCTCATTTCCATTAACCAACACAAAATTTGGTGCTCAAATTTGTCAAAAAGTCATTCACCTACTTCTGAGACTGCTTCTTAGAAATAAGAAAGAGCAGTCTCTAATTTACAAGGACTAACAATGGTCTACATTTTAATAAGACATTTGTGTTAGATTGACCTGTCTTATCTAGTGGCTTCTATGTTTTAATTCAAGTTATTGCCATATAGGTCATTTAAGAATTTATCCCATGATTGAGCTATAATATGCCCAGATAATCAGTTCTCCTGTGAACACATCTATATATTTCTTAAAGGGAGTAAGAGCCCATGGACCTGAAGTTTTACGTGGTTTTGAACCACTTAACTTAACATAGGTGCTGGGGACTTAGCCCCAGCATACTGTAAAAGGAAAAATGACTTCTAACTTCAGAGCCATCTCTCTGGCACTTCAGAGCATTTCTTTCTTCTTAAATCCCTCTTCCCACCTCTCCTTCCTTCATCTCTTATTGAATTTCTCTTCAGAGACCTTTTTATCACTTGTTCTTCATTCTTATTTTATTCAATTTCTTCCCATCTCCCCTTTCTCATCTTTTCCTTGATTCATAGATATCCTCTGATATTTATATGTACATTTAAGGTCATGTGAACAGCTATATGTCTCTTGTTGTGAGGTGCGCATGCTTCCCTGTGCACCTCAGTCTCTATTTCATTTACCTTTGTACTGACAATCCTCTACATAAATTCTGTAGTACTTGTTATCACCCTTGCTTCATAATCACTTAGCCGATCACCCTGCTGTGATCTGGCATTTGTTCTCTGATTCTACTTGAAGTTTTCTTTCTTAGATCATCAAGGACTTTTCTATTTCCAAAGATAATGCAGAATTTCAACTTGTTCTTAGTATCAACCATGCATTCAACACATCTGATATGCTCACACTCTGAGAACTTCTGTTTCTGTTTCTAGGAAGTGCCATGCCCTATGGCACTTGGGCATTTTATGTATATCAGTCCATGTTGGTTTTCATTTCATTTGGGTTTCTTCCTCAGCTTTAACTAGACTGCTTTGCAGATGTTGGAGTATCCAGAAAAATTTTGCTAATTTTGTATTGTGCTTCAATCAGAACTGCCAATCTATTCAAAATTTGTCAGTCATGAAACCAAAACAACGAACCAAACAAAAAAATAAAACAAAAAGCAAAAACAAATACAAATCAAATTAAATCAAAAGAAAACTACTCTGTACCTTAGTATGACAGTTGTTCAAAGGGTAAATAATTTCCTTCCTTCACAAACTGCTCTCTAGTCTGACTTACATGAATGAAAAGGTTTAAAAGATGGACAGAGCAGAGGTTTCTTCTTGAGTTAAGGGGCAACCATTCCACCCTGAAGCAAATGGATACATAACCCTGAGAAAATCAATAGATGCTTTCAAACAATTCAAAAATAAAGGAGGGTCCACTCTCAAGTTTTTGTAAATCTACATTGGATACTTTGGTTAATATACATATATGCGTATATAAAATTCTCAAAAAATAAAAGTTTTTCTTTTACATTTTAATTATTTTACTATTATTATTTTAATTTTTATGCTGACCACAGTTTCTCTTTTCTTCTCTCTTCCCAGTCCCTCTCTCCACCTCCCCTCTGCCTTGCCCATCCATGCTGCCTTCATTTTTATTCAGAAAAATGCAAGCCTCCAATGGATAGCAACCAAACATGGCATATCATGTTGCAGTAAGACTGGGCACCTACCCTAGTCCTAATATTGGACAGGGCAACCCAGTATGAGGAATCGGGTCCCAAAATCTATCAAAGGGGCCAGAGACAGGCCATTCTCCCACTGTTGGGAGTCTTACAAGAAGACCAAGCTACACAATTGTAACATATATACAGAGGGACTAAGTCAGACCCAGGAAGATTCCCTGACTGTTGGTTCAGTCTTTGAACCCCAGTGACCCCCGGTTAGTTGATTTTGTTGCTCTTCTTGTGCTGCCCTTCACCTTCTCTGGCTAATACAATCCATCCTCCCCTTATTATTCAGGATTCCTTGAGCTTTCTCTCATGCTTACCTGTCAATCTCTTCATCTGTTTCCCTCAATTGCTTGATGAAACCTCTCTTATGACATTTGGACTAGGTATCAATCAATGGGTATAACAGAATAATATGAGGCATATTTAAGTTGTTATTTTATTATTTTAATTTTGCCAGTTTTGTTTAATTCTAATCTAGGTCTCTGGGCTTTCTAGCCTCTGGGTCCTGGCTTTCAGGTAGTATCAGAGATGGGTTCCCCCTCAGTCTATTGGTCTCAGACTTGCCCAATCGTTCATTGGCCATTCCAATAGTATCTGTGCCACCTTTACTCCAGCACATCTTGTAGGCAAGACAAACTGTAGGTTAAATGTTATGTGTCTTGGTTGGTGTCCTAGTCCATCCACCAGAATTCTTGCTTGTTAAAGGAGATGTCCAGTTCAGGTTACATATCCCCTATTACTAGGAAGCTTTGCTCGTGTCAACCCTGCATGTTCTTGGGAATTTACAATGCACTAAGTTCCTATCTCATCAAGAAATTCCCCCTTTCTAGTCATCTCTTCTAATATTCTCCATCACCCACACTTGATCCCTTCTTTACCCATTCACAACTACCTTCAGTCCATGCTCAAAATCTGCTCTATTTCCCCTTCTAAAAGAGATCCAACTTCCATCCATTTAAAAGACCAGTAGACTTTTTAAACTATAAAAGATAAAGGGAGGTAAAACATTCCATTTTCAAAAATATACTTTATATACTTTGGTCAAAGCCTGGTACAGGTAAGGATGAAATTTGAAAAAACATGGAAAAGTTTCTAAATACACCAACAGTTTTTATAGACTGTAAATATTCTGTTTAGAGAATATTACTGTACAGATTATTCAAAATCATATCTGGTGACTCCTTTTACTGCATTATGTTGGAAAAAGAGTGGGTCTTCATGTAATATCATAACTAAACTCCCACAGAAGCCCTCTGGGCATTACATACTGATATGCATTCTCACAGGAAGGAAAGAGATTTTCGTATCATTGTGGTAATGGAGTCGAACCGTGGCAAAAGGAAGAATAGATCCATGAGAAAAGAGGAATGGAATATTGGACAATGGGGGAGAGTGATAATAGAGTGTACATATAGAAAGAGCTTGATTTTACTGGGTTGCTACCTCGATGGTATGTCATTGTTTTAGCACTTATCTGATGGAGTCCCATTGTCCAATTGAGACCTGGAAGCAATCATAAGCATTCTGACTAATAGAAGAATACAGGCATAAAAGATGCATGCGAGAACATGAAACAATAGGGTGATATGGCCACAAAGAAGTAAGAGATACAGAGACTATAAGAGTCAATGTGGAAAAGTCTCCCTTAAAACTCTTTTTCACCACTGCCCACATTTTGATTTTTGACCATGGCCCCTAACTCTCCAGTTATGCTTTTTAGAACTATGAGAGATCACATCCAATTTGAAGAACAAATGTTGGTAATTTGTTATGAGTCCATGGAACAACTAATACAAATTGGTTCAGACAACAAAATATGTTAGTTTCTCTGATTGATTTAATCTCCTGCTTCAGTTCTTCAGGACTTCATATGAAATGGTAGATAATGCCTATAACTTTCCATACTCTCATTTTTAATTTTATTCATTACATTAATCTATTCATTTAGGTGACACATTCCATGGCCACAGGTTCTAAGACAATTTATCAGAGTTCATTCTTTCCTTCCACCATGTAGGTACTGTGAGTGGAATTCAGTATTCAGGCACAAGTTGGTAGGAAACCTTGTAATATATCATGAAGCTCATGAAGACTGTGAAGCACACACTGAAGATGTTTTGCCCAGCTCCTTCCAATCTCTGCTGATTTGCATGTGTTCAGAGCAATGCAGCATGCATGAGTACTTCTTGGAGCAGCTGATCACATCCCATGCAGGTGTCATTTACAATGAAGATACAGCATGGACATGAGTGTTTGCATCTGATTTTGGGGGATGCTGATACTCTGGCTTTTAGGTATGAAGTGTCAACTCTGGGATTTGTCCTACCAAAGTGGTCATTGATGATTTGTATTTGAGGAAAATCATGTAGGAATACTACATACTTGGGGGATATTTGCTTTTAATTTTCTAATCTAAGGAGCTTGATGTGACATTCTGCTGATCCAGTCTCCAACTTCTCTGTTGACATCTTTAGGAGTAAGTCACCATCACATGCCAGGTAAGTCAGGATATTGACATAAACTTACACTGTCACAAGAGGAAACCAGGAAAAATTTCGTTTGGAACCTGCAGTCTCATCAGGGTGCAATGGCTGAGATTCTGGAACATATTTCACTTTCCCCATTAGCAGACTGGTGTCTGAAGATGTTGCAACTTATTACTGTCAAGAAAGATATGGTACCTTCCTTCAGTGATTCAAGTCATAACACAAACTCCTCAGGCAAAAAGAGTTAGGCTTGGCTGCTACAGCTGTTCCTCCTGTTGACTCATCTGAAAACATCTCTCATGTGTACTCATGTTTGAAGATCACTGGGAAGTTTTGGTGGAAGGACCCCGGATAACTGATGTCTACCCAAATCAGCAACTGCTCAACCATAATTGATCATATATGATAATGTGTCTGATGGTTATCTAAGAAGAGAAGTTTATGCACCTTGAGTATCTGTGTGGGAACCAGGTGTGATACTCATAGAAAAACAAAAGCCACTATATATTTTACTAATTTTTCCTTTTATTGAAAATCAATTATTTTTTCACACAATGTATCCTGATTATAGTTTTCCCTCTCTCTACTCATCCTAGTTCATCCCCACCTCCTTTCATTTTTAAATCCACTTCATTTCAGTCTTTAGTTAGACAATCTTGTCTTGTCAGAGGCAACAGTTGAGTACAAGAAAGTGAAGTATAATAATATAAAGCAAAAGCCATCATACATCAAAGTTGAAGAAGGCAGTTCGGCAGACAAGAGACCTTTGAGCATGCCCACGAGGCAGAGACTTACTCCTTCTTACATTCAGGAATCCCATAAAAAAATTAAGCTAAAGCCTTTAACATGTGTACAGAAGACAGGGTGAATACCCATTTCAGTTCTGTGCATTGATCATTTCAATAACTAAAATGGGAGTCTGAGTAACACCTATGAATTTACTTCCAAGATCTTAAATACAGTAGCATTTTATTTAAAATATTGAGTTCTCTGATGCTATTCTAAAGTAAGAGCTCTATGCCATGAAGGTATAGAACATTTAACAATGTCATCACCTCAGAATCCAAGTATTGTTTCTGAAACTTGACAACAAAAAGCCAACTGTGGTTACTGTTATGAAATTTTTAGAATGTAAATTCTTGGAGGCCATATTTATAATATGTATATGCAACCTTTGCAGTATCCTCAGCAAGTTTTAGGTCGATAAAAAGAAAAACATCATAGTGTCAGAGAGTATGTTGAAAATGAATAAGTATATTAACAGTGCAGGAGTCTTTTTGGAAGTTAAGGACTAGGCTGTACATAGAAAAAAATGAGGTTATAACTCTCTTTCATCTTAACTGAAAAAAATATGTTATAATTTATGTTGTAACAAGTCATCAAGAATTTTAATCAAAATTAAAATGATGTACAGGACACAAACACTGCCATAAAACAGCTTGACATTTAAAGGTAATTCTAAGAGCTTTTGTTTTGGCACATAAAATGGAAGTGTTGGTTGCTGAGGGGGTCTAACATATATGACTCTTTGTTTTGATTAATAAGCTTTGTGAAGTGAACATGCCTTTTCTCCTTGATGCTTCTTATTGTAAGCATCTGCATAATAGACTATGCATGCAAAAATAAAATGAGGTTTTTATATAACATGTTATTTTAAGGACACAGTTTGCTGCCAAAGTCAGTTTTATAAAGAATTGGTTGAATAATTAGAACCATAACATCTGTTTGAGTGTATTTGGCTATTCTAGAAGCTGCTATGAAATCATGGTTTGGAACGACATTATTATTTGTTTAGAGAGTGATATACATGTAATTTTGTTTGTTTGTTTTTTTCATTAACAGTTAGCTCTCTGTCTCTCTGTCTCCTGCTTTCAAATACATATGTAAACTATTAGCTTCTTCTTGTGGGATATAGATATATTAAAGAAATCTACAGCAAAATTCTGAAGCCCCCTGCCTGTCTGCAACCATGCTTTCCATTGTGTTGATCATGGACTAACTTGCTGAGAGAATAAGCCTCTAATTTAGATATTTCTTTCATAAGTTGCCAAGTCATGATGTTTTTCACTGCAATAAATAAGCAATTAGAACACATGCCCTCCTAGTAAAGAGAGAAATGAACAGTTGATGGACAAAAACCTCCCCTCCACGAATACGATATGAGAAAACATCATATCTGGGGAACCTATGGCCAAGAAGTCTCACTTTCATTAAGAAATTGACTCTAGATTCTGAGAAAAATATGTTCCCAGTTTTAGTTTTTCAAAGTACTACTACATTAGGGATCTCAAATATTGAAGACTTATTTTATTTTATGCATATATGTCTTTTATTGGAGTGTACTTTTGTACTATATGACTGCAAAGTTCTCAGAGGCAAGAGAGAAGTTCTTAGAGGCAAAAAATATATCCATACTTCAATATATAGCATTAATGTACCACAGAAATGTTTATGATATTTGGGGTTTGCTTGAAATTTGCATCTCAGCAATCAATCATGTACTGGGTTTATGTCTTCCACTAAGTACAAGCAGAAGCTGAACACATTGACTTTTTCAGAAAAACAAAATGACTTAAATAAAAAATAGAAATAAAATTTTATGTCTGCGATTTATGTGACCATGGTAGACTGCAAAATTCTGAAAATGAGTCCCAACAACATGAAAACAATACAATTGTTAGGAGATTCTTGTTAGCTTTAGCAACTACTCTAGAATTTGTAGATTGTACAAAGATTTCATCAAATGTTTGCCATAGAAATCTGGACATGTGCAGCCTCAAAATCCAGCTCTTGTTTATTCCTTTATTCAAGTTTTCTTAGTGATCCAAGAAAGAACTGTCCATATGCACATGAAATTTATTAAAAAATCATAAATTTAATATTGATTGCATTATCTATTCAAATTACTTTAAGTGGTACTTAGTTTCATTACCATTTTAAATCTACACTCTTTTTGCAAACCTATGTTTCATTTTATTATAATCAGGAAAAATACTTGCATGATTTAATGTTTTGTATTGTGTTTTGTTTATAAAGCACAATTTCTGTGTTGCTGGGTATGGTATTAAATTTGTTGTAAAAGAGGTCTGCCTGCATCAGATTCTCATATACCTTGAAATACAAGCATGCTCTATCATACACAATCTTTTGGGGCTTTTTTAAATTTAATGTATATTGTTTTGTGAACTAGTATATTAAGAAAACTGTTTCATTTATCTTTGAATTGCATATCTTTTCTCTTTTTGATTAATGTTCAGATGTCTTTTTGAACCAATTTAATTGTTTTATTGTTTAAGCCCTCTATTCCCTTAATATCTTTACAAATTCAATTTTTAAGATTAAGTTTTAGTATTTTTAATTTATATGGATGCATATACCTGTATATTGTGTATTCACATGAGCACATATGTGTTAAGAGGAGAGGGCCTGGAGAAACAAGAAGTTTTCAGCCATTGGATATAGTTCGTTCTCTTAAAAGCATGTCTGAGCCTTCTGTGGTTTCTGGGGAGTAAATAGGGAAATAGCAGAGTGTAGGCAAGGATGTCCTTGTCTTATAAACACTTGTAGTATTTAATTTAGTAAAGTCACAAAGCTCTCAGTGTTTTTTCTTCTCTAGAATGTTGTACATTCCTTCTACAGAGTTTCTCTATGAACTTTCTCATAGTTAAGCTTAGTGTGATCTACATTGCACGGCAATCTTTGTTCTTCACTTTGTGGAATTAATGTTTTCCATGATAAAGTCCAGCTGAGGATTACTGGCATGTACATCAGAAAAACCCAATGACCCAGAACGGCATTCTGCTTTTCCTGACAGCTGCTCAACTAAGGCTTTTCTCATTCATCCAAGTCTAATAAAATGGCCATGAACGCATAAAGCCCTGGGAAAAACAGTGTGCCAGTGTTTGACATTAACTCATGTACCTTAGGGATATTTCTATAGAATTCCCATCTTGAAAAACCCTCCTTTCTGAAAAAGAAAGAAATAGGAATTGATTTTCTAGTGCCTATCATGCAACCAACACTCTGCCTTAGGGTGCTTTTAAGAGGACCCTGGATTTCTGATCTTCATGAGCCAAGATTTTTATAAAAAGGAATGAGCATGTGGGAGGAGTTTTGCTCCCTCTCTGAAGACTGCAAATACTCAGCTTTGACAGATTCCATAGGCTGATCCAATGAAATGTGCACTGACAAGTCTCACAGAAGTGGTCAAGGGCCTGGTGACATTTGTGAATCTAAGTGATCAAGAACCTGGAGTCCTCTTTCTCTAATTCATGATGTCATTATCAGAATGGTGCTGTCCTTGGCCAAATAAATGTAAATCATGCCCTCTTCTGGTGAGATCTGTAACAGACCAAGTCAGATCCTAGTGGAAACTACAAGAATTACAATATTCAGAGCAAATCCTAGGGTGATTGGGAAAAAAAGTGAGGGACCAAAGGCTATAATGTTCCTCACTCTACATGACCAGAGAAAATAATGTGCAAGTACAGTCAGACAGTTATGTGTAAACAAACAAACATTTATTCCAAGTTTTGCTTCTAAGAAATAAGGAAACAATGAGAAGAAAGTTTTAAATATAGACGTAAATGTGTGGAAAATGTGCAAATTTCTGTAAACACATTCTGTCCCTATTCAATGATATAATTTCTTACATTGGGGAGGCAGCAAGTAAAAGTATGTCAATCAGAAATATTATATCAAAAGTTCATTTGGCACATGTATCTTCCTAAAGCCAAAGCTGAAATGTGTTCAGAAACTTATATTAATGCACTGTTGGATGGCATAATGTAATACAAAGCAACTTAATAAAACATAGTTGAATGCTCCATGCTGTTCATTATGTATTGTAAATGATAACATACTGATGATTTGAACTATGGATTGCTGACACTGCTCAGGAGTAAGGATGGATATTTACAATTTGAAACAAAGCTTCTATTAAGAATGCAAGCTTTTGAAAAATTGTTTTAAAAATTCAGTTTACATCTTGTAAGTAGTTACATAAGAAACTGAAAAAAATCTGCATGTGTTTGAAAACAAATATGTTCAACCAAAATAGAAAGTTTAAAGAACTGATGAATCATCAAACTATATGGAATAGGGATAGTTAGGAGTGAATGAATATCCATTGGAAAACTCAGTGCACAAGTGTGTGTATGCATGCATGTATGAGATTAGGTTTGGGACAAAGAAAATTCTGATTCTATGAACTCTTTTTGTATTATATTTGAGGGGTTTTTTGCAAGTCAAAAATTATGTTAAATAAACTTTGAAAGCTATAAAAACAAAACATCAGTGTAAATAAATAACAATTGTGTTAATTCCTAGAAAATTTGTGGGAATATGAGCCTTTGGCTTACTTTGAAACTTCACTAAAAGACAAAATTCATAAACAGAGGGAAAATGTAACATTAAAATAAAAATTCAAGAGTTTAAAATGATGGCTTTGAAAATGACATGTGACTAGTAATATATTCAACAGCATCTCAACTCTAAAATATCTAAAGGTTTGTAATTTCAAAATAAATATACAACCAAGATATAGAGTTTAAAGAATTGATGAATCATCAAATTATATGAGATAGGATGAATGAATATTCATAAGAAAAATCAGTGTATAAATAATAATGTTAATTTCTAGAAAATTTGTGGAGAACATG
The DNA here is from genome assembly GCA_001685075.1 of Bramus lutescens. Lineage (NCBI taxonomy): Eukaryota > Metazoa > Chordata > Mammalia > Rodentia > Cricetidae > Bramus > Bramus lutescens. The sequence goes on along the minus strand of LOEQ01015945.1, from coordinate 1,964 downwards.
AGCTTTTGGCTTTCTTGACTTTCACTAAAAGAACGAGAACAAGGAAAATGTAACATTAAAATAAAAATTCAAATGTTTAATTAGCAAAAAATAACATAAATATATTTTTACTTTTATTTTAAATATAGCTGGAAATACAGGTCTTTGCTTAGCCTTATGTCTTCCCTAATTTCCTAGTCCTGTTTCCTCCACTGGGTTTATGACTGAGCACTGAATAGAGGCGAACAAAGTCATAAAGAGTGGTTTGACTAATAATAGATATACATGCACTTATAAGAGTATAAACTTTATAACTGGCTAAGATCATTGCCTTTATCAAATAGCACATATGAGACATTTAAATGTTGTTTTCCCAAATACATTCAAATTTTATTTGTATGTAAAATACCACATTCAATAACCATGCATTTATTAGACTCCTAAAGAAATCATTTGAGAGCTGAGGCAAGGGTTAGATTCTCGTCTGTAATATCTACAGAGATCCTCAACTCTACAACCCCTGATGTTGACTGACTGAAATTGGTTCCAGAGTTCTGACATTAAGGACTATAAGAGCTTACATCCTTCTTGCATCAAACCGTGAGTTCTTGGTAAATTTCCATAACAGTCCTTGGAAACACATTAAAATTGGGCTCAGATGAAAGAAAATTCCTCAATTTAAGTTGCATTTTTGTTTCACTGTATAGTGTCTCTAGTCAACTTTCCAATGCTAATCATGAAGAGATGGAATATTTTTAAAAGGTAAAAAGAAAAGGTTTGAAATTCTGTAATTAAAAACATTGAACACGCAGGAATTATAAAAGAAAACTCATGGCTTTTGACAATAATATGTGACTAAAAATATATTGAGCAGCATCTCAACTCTAAAATGTCCAAAGTTTTGTAATATAGAAATAAATGTGGGTCATCATTTGTAACTAAAAAGTCATGCTTCATTGGAGATCATGGATATCCTAAGTATGCATATCAGAGAGAATGCATTCAGTCCTCAGAACACACAAGAAAATTGCAAAGAAGTACATGGGCAATAATGCCAAGGAAAATCTTTGAGACATGCAATATATTGGCTCCCATGCTGAGGGGATCTAGAGAGGTGAGTTAGTGGCCACAGGGTCAGACAGCCTGAAGTGCAACTCTCTGGGACAGTCCTGGGGGGATGGAGTCCAGGCCTGCTCCAATTCTCTAAGCTTTTCTGGCCATCCAGCAGGATGTGTTCCCTGCTGCTGACTTTCTTTACCCCATTCCACCCTTCTCCCCCGCCTGCCTTTTCATCTGTGAGGTCCTTGGAACCCCCAACACAACCTGCTTCAGGGCTGCGGGGTCTGGAGAGCCAGTGGGAAGTGTTCCTGCCACTGGGACTTCTTTATAACATCCCACCCTGCCCCCAACCCTGTCTTTTTGTCTGTGAGGTCCTTAGAACCCTGCCAGAGACCCTGCTCTTATGCTGAGGGGATCTGGAGAGGTGAGTAAGAAGCTAGAAGGCCAGACAGCCTGAAGTGCCACTCTCTGGGACAGTCCCAGGGGATGGAATCCAGGCTCTCTCCAATCCCCTAAGATGTTTTGGCCATCAAGTAGGGTGTGTTCTCTGTTGCTAGCTTTCTTTACCCCATTCCACCTTGATCCCAAGCCCACCTTTTCATCTGTAAGGTCCTTGGATTCCCCCAACATAGCCTGTTTCAGGGCAGAGGGGATCTGAAAGTCTGCTCCAGTGCTGCAGGGACATAGGAGAGGCCAGACCAAGAAAAACTCCCAAGTACACAGACACAACTAAGATTGTACAAAGATGCCAAGTCTCTGCTGGCCTCATTTGAAGGAAGAGATGAGCAGGTGCCAATGAAAAAAAAAATCCTCCCTATCTTGAAAAGCAACATGGTAACATCAGAATCTAGCAAACATGCAACAAAAAGACCTGAACATCCTAACCCAGAAGAAGTAGAAGAAATCGACTTTAAACATAACCTTAT
>LOEQ01015943.1:0-11024 GCA_001685075.1 Bramus lutescens | reverse complement strand
CAGTCCAAAGTCTCTGATACTCATGGCAATCTCTTAACTATAACCCACTTTAAATCAAAATTTAAAAAATGTAGATTGCATACTTGTAACATGCAGTGGCACAGGATACACATTACCATTCCAAAATGGAGGAAAGGGAGTATAGTGAAGAAATACGGGACCAAAGCAAGACTGAAAACCAGCTGGTAAACTCCAAACTCTGCATTTCAATGTTTGATGTCAAAGTGCTCTTTTCCGCTTTGTTGACTCTATCACATTGTTTTCTCTTGGCCACTTCTGCTTCCTGCTAGCAACTTTCTTGGCAGGTATCTTACCCCTCTGGCATCTCCAACATCTTGGGGTTTCCAAGGCAATCCGGGCTTCATCTTTACTGCTTCACACAATGGCCTTTCCTGACTTCCGTATAGGGATACCCTGGCATGCCTGGCTTCAGCACCTTTCCTTAATTGAGAGGGGAGATCCATACCCGTTTCTTCTATGCTTAACTCTAAAACCAGAACTATGTGACCAAAGCCAAGTTCAGCTGCTTGCTGGAGCTAGAAAATATCCCCTTTGTTCAAATATATTTTCACCAGCTTTCGGTTTTCAATAGTTTCCTTCACTATCTAAGTTTACTATTCTGGAACTTACTCTGTATACCAGGCTGGCTTTGAACCCTTAAACCCACTTGCCTCTGCTTCCCCAGTGTTAGGATTAAAGGTGTGTGCCACCACACCTGACCCTAAGCTTTTCTTTAATTCCTTTTCACTTTTCACACGTTGGAAGCTTAGCTAGGTGGGGTCTTGTTCTGAGGTTACCGCTCCCTGTATTCCATTAAGCATCAGGCTTTTTTTTTTATCTGTTTACTCATCCTGGTGCTGCTTTTCTGCTTCAGCTTCACATTTTGTATTTTTTCCTGCTTAACTTGCCCCTTTTCATTATAGATCTACGTAAGACTATCCACTAATAACCACACAACATGATTAATGCTAATTTGTTTGGAAATGTCCTCTGCCAAACTGTTAATCTATAATTCTTTAATTTAGCCTCAGGCAGAATTTTTGTTCAAGGGCAGAAAACAGCCACATTCTTCACCAAAATATCACAAAACAATCTCTAGGCCACATACTAAAATTCTTCTCCTCTGAAACCTCTTGAGCTAGCCCCCATAGTTCAAATCACCCTCAGTACCGCTGTCTTCCATTCTTCTACTACTATGGCCCATTAAGCCCCACTTAAAATGTCCAATCACTTTTCTAGTCCAAAGTCCAAAAGTGTTCCATATTCTTCAAGGCAAAAATATTGTCAGGCTGATCAGGCTGATCACAGGAATACCCCACTCCTGGTACCAACTTCTGTCTTAGGGTTTCTATTGCTGTAAAGAGACATCATAACCAAGATAACACTTATAAAGGAAAACATTTAATTGAAGCTGGCTTATATAATGCCTCTTTCTGTGAGTCTATGGGGGCAGTTTTCATTCAGACCACCACAACTGGGTTAGTTGCTTTTTTCCTGCTAGAATTCTAGAATGGAGTAAAATGGAACAAAATGATATTTGGGATTTAGCAGCAAAATGTCAAGGTCTGAGTAAGAGTAAAAGATAACAGAAATGATGATGGGCCAGGTAGTTTTTTGTAAAGAAAATATCTTTTTGAAGTATTTGGAAAGTGTGTGTGTGTGTGTGTGTGTGTGTGTGTGTGTGTGTGTGTATGGGCATGTGCATGTCTATGAGCCAGAGGTTATCATTTATATGTCATCCTCAATAGCTTTCCCATCTATTTTTTGATTCATTGTTTGTTACTGAACTTGGAGCTTGCTGTTCCAGCCAGACCCACTGCCCCTAGGATCTGCCTGTTTCACCCCCAGCACTGGGGCTCTAGACTACATTGACACTCTCTACTTTCTACCTGGATGCTGGGGATCTGAGCTCAGTTCCTTAGGCTTGCACAACAAGCGCTTTATTCATTTACCTGCTGAGCCCTCTCCTCAGCACAGAGGGTGTTTATTTAGAAGCAAGATGTAGACAGAACCTCTGATGGACAACCAAGAAAGTGGTAAATTTAGAATGAGCTAGTTAATAGTTAATATCTTTGTATAACTTTTTTCTCTAATCGTTACTTTTTAATTCTCTTCTAGAATTCTGCTGCCATGGCCCAGCTTTGTTTCTTCTTCCCCTCCCAAGACTGGATTTCTTTGTGTAACAGCNTGAGCCAGAGGTTATCATTTATATGTCATCCTCAATAGCTTTCCCATCTATTTTTTGATTCATTGTTTGTTACTGAACTTGGAGCTTGCTGTTCCAGCCAGACCCACTGCCCCTAGGATCTGCCTGTTTCACCCCCAGCACTGGGGCTCTAGACTACATTGACACTCTCTACTTTCTACCTGGATGCTGGGGATCTGAGCTCAGTTCCTTAGGCTTGCACAACAAGCGCTTTATTCATTTACCTGCTGAGCCCTCTCCTCAGCACAGAGGGTGTTTATTTAGAAGCAAGATGTAGACAGAACCTCTGATGGACAACCAAGAAAGTGGTAAATTTAGAATGAGCTAGTTAATAGTTAATATCTTTGTATAACTTTTTTCTCTAATCGTTACTTTTTAATTCTCTTCTAGAATTCTGCTGCCATGGCCCAGCTTTGTTTCTTCTTCCCCTCCCAAGACTGGGTTTCTTTGTGTAACAGCCTGGCTGTCCTGGAACTTAATTTGTAGACTACGCTGGTCTTGAACTCGCAGATATCCACCTGCCTCTGCCTCCCAAGTGCTGGGATTCAAGGCGTGCACCACCACCGCCCAGCTCAAGTTTTTGCTCTTCCTATGGTTCTTCTCCCCAGCTCTCTGCTCCAGACAGCACAGTGGGAGTTCCCATCCTGTTGCCAACTTGAATGCTCACATTTACTTTTCTGCTTCTTGATTCCATTCAGCCTTAGAGCCAGTGGAGTAGAAAAGGCTTGAGTAATGGCTTTCTTTTGTGTATGCAGATGTGAAAATTCACTGGTAATATAGATTTTTACAGGGGTGGGGGAGGATAAGTTTCAGTAATGAACTGGAATAGAAATATTGTCAACTGAAAACTGAAGCCACAAGGGTTAAACTTCCCTTCTCATAGCCTGTGGCCTTGCACATTATATGCTTGTAATAAAGTCAGCAATATTTTCTAGAAGATACTGCCTCTGGTAAGTGAAGCAAGGTTTTATCCTAACGTAAAATGGCTTACTGTCACGGAATAGCAGTGTCCCTGTATTACGTTGCTTGTGGTGGTTCTATTATGGAGATCATGAATGAGCTTTTGTTCTTTCGCCAGAAGTAAATTCTTTGGGGCTGAAAAAATGTACGTGAAAATTAATATGTGATAATTTTTCAGCTATTCGGCTGAATAAAGGGCATTTAATTGAAAACTCTTCTGTTTTCTTTCAGGTGTTTGGCAACCAGCTCATTCCTCCCAATGCACAAGTGAAGAAAGCCACAGTCTTTCTCAATCCTGCAGCCTGCAAAGGGTATTTCAGCTTGTGTTTCTAAAGATAAAAGATAAAATCCACACACAGGCAGGTGGTTAGGCTGTGTAGGACCAGAGTGACTGGGACCAATACTCTACAGCCACAGGAGTTATTCTCAAAGGGGAAGTAACAGGTTCCTGTGAAGTAACCATAGGTGAACTGATCTTCAACAAACACCAAGGCTTTGTGTCAGCTTGGAGTGATCCTCTTGGGAGTGATCTTTGCCCTGCTTTACTAATTGTGTCAGGCTGTCACCATAGACAAAGATGTACAGAGATGACCAAGAGGACAGTGTGCTCTTTCCAGAGAAGGGAATCTTCAGCTGGTCCTGGAGGACCATGTTCATTATTCCCAAACGAGGATGTGGCCAATAGGGCAGTGACCTAGGGAGAAGAATTACTGTCTCCCTGAGTAACTGATACACAAAGGGATTGTGGGGAGGGAATTAAGTGTGAAGCGTAGCTGGGCTTTTGTTTACAAAGCTGTCTTTCTTGGTCAGTTGATCATATGCACTCGTTGAAATGGAGGGGTACTATGAAGGCAAGGAGAGGGTGCGGAGGAATCAAAGTGATTATAAGTGAGGGGAAAATCCAAAACAGAAAAAAGAAAGTGTACAGTGTTAGTTAGGTGGTTAGAAATATCAATACAAAGACACTGACCATTTTGGAAAAAAAGCAACTTAAGAGTTACATTTTATAAAATAGAATGAAAGAATTGAAGAGGAAAAAAATTTATGCCTATTATTTTCCCAGTGTCTAGATCAGTTGTGCTTTCTGAGTCTTGAGTAATTTGTGAATATTTATTAGGCTGGATACTATAAAATTGAAGTCACATGACATTAGTGATGAGTAGTTGGGGTCAGGTTTTATTGTGAATATTTGTGTAGCTCCCCATGACATTGATTTTGAGTTTGGAAATCTGTTTTAGCCTCATTTATTTGAACTCCTTTAAGTGTCGTCATAGCCTCTTCATGTCTGAATGCCTTAGCCCCTGGCCCACAACTCTCAGAGGAAGTACTCTCTACTCAGCACCCAGAGACAAAACATGTCTTTACTGTGCCAGTCAGCTGCTGCCTCAGCAGCACCTCTCTGCTTGCTCTGCTCTCTCTCTCTCTCTCTACGTTATTCTTCCCATGCTTGTCTGAGTACAGAGAGTAGCAAAGCCATTGTACTGCATGACAGGTACACACCAAAGGGGTGAGCGGTCAGTGTCTCCTTGTACAGTTCTACTGTGTGTTTCTCTAACAAATTCCCTTGCTTGGCTTTGACACAGTGAAATGATACTGGTGCTGGGATTGAAGGAGCCCTTGATCCCATGAGCACAAGATGCAGTGTGCTTTCTCCAGGACAGCAACTTCTAGTGCCAACGATCCTTCCCTCAACCCCCACCCCCCGCCCAGGTCTTAATCCTAGCTTATATTGGCCATGGCAGAGAATTGATGGCATCAGAGAATCTAAGTTGGTCCTTCTATCTTCCAGCAAACTATGGAGTTGTGTGTAGTATTGTACCTCTTCTTAGAGTGTGGGGCCTGGTATCTATCAGTCTTCAGCCATTGGAATTTAACTACTCAGAATCACAGCTAATACGTTCCCTTGCCAAGAGATTCCTGAGAACTAATACAAGTGTGGATCATTCAAGCACTCTTATCATGGCATAGAGTTAATTGCTTTAATATTTNAGTAACTGATACACAAAGGGATTGTGGGGAGGGAACTAAGTGTGAAGCATAGCTGGGCTTTTGTTTACAAAGCTGTCTTTCTTGGTCAGTTGATCATATGTACTCGTTGAAATGGAGGGGTACTATGAAGGCAAGGAAAGGGTGCGGAGGAATCAAAGTGATTATAAGTGACGGGAAAATCCAAAACAGAAAAAAGAAAGTGTACAGTGTTAGTTAGGTGGTTGGAAGTATCAATACAAAGACACTGACCATTTTGGAAAAAAGCAACTTAAGAGTTACATTTTATAAAATAGAATGAAAGAATTGAAGAGGAAAAAAAATTATGCCTATTATTTTCCCAGTGTCTAGATCAGTTGTGCTTTATGAGTCTTGAGTAATTTGTAAATATTTATTAGGCTGGATGCTATAAAATTGAAGTCACATGACATTAGTGATGAGTAGTTGGGGTCAGGTTTTAAATGTCCAGGCAAATGTCTTGTCTGGAGCAAAAAGAAACAGGGGCCCCAAAGTCAGTTTGGGGGATATGTATGATCTTTTGGGGAAGCTTGAGCTTGCCTCCACACTAAGTGCTGTATTGACCCGTTCTATAAATTGTGCCTGATTATGCAGATTAACCTCGCTTCATAGACTACTGCTAGGCTTGGTTCAGGCCTCTCCCCTTCTCCATAAACACCAGGTTTCACATCAGTAATAAATCATATTGTTAGGTCCTTAAACAGCACAGCCAAAATACCCATCAGTCATTGTGACCTGATGAAGGCAGCAGAGAGCTCAGAGTGTGTGTGTGTATGTGTGTATGTGTGTGTGTGTGTGTGCGTGCACACACATGCACGTGTGTATGCCTGTGTATGTGTGTTGTTCTGCTTCTAGAATATTCTGAGTGACTCAGCCGCCTAAATCCTCAGTTTATTCAGCTATAAAACTAAACAACAAAAGAGACACAAAACTAAAACACAGACTGTCAGAACTAGTATGTAGAACACAGATGTCTTTTTTATTGTGTTAAGTGGGATGGTACTTCTGAGGGTTAATTGTCTATAGAAAGTCCAGGGACTGGCTGCAGCTGTCAGTATCTGGCTGAGTTCAGAATGTTCTCCACCTCGCACTCTCACTTCTCCCAAGATTTCTTCCACAGCCCCTTCACCTCCTTTAAAGGTAGCTGTCTGTTGTGCTTGTCCTTTAGAAACGTTCAGTTTCTGGTGACAGAGTTTTGGCAGTTTCCTTCAGATAGAATTGACTAATGTAAGTTCTTGCTTCCTTAGAAGTGGTATTTTTGTTGTTCTTAGGGTTTTTTCTGCTGTTTTGTTTTTTTCCCCAGGCCACATTATTTTATATTTACAACCTTAATTTTTAAAGATGTATTTATATATTTATTTATTTTATGTATGTGACAGCTCTATTGACTTTATGCCAGAAGAGGACATAGATCTCATTATAGATGGTTGTGAGCCACCATGTGGTTGCTGGGAATTGAACTCAGGACCTCTGGAAGAGCAGCCAGTGCCCTTAACCATCAAGCCATCTCTCCAGCTCGACAAGCTTAATTTTTTATACACGATTTAGGTCCCTCTTACATATTACACATAACTACATGAGCTAAAAGTTTTTTCTTTTCCCTTAAACATACGTGTGTTCATGTGTGTGTTTATGTGCATGTGTGTCTGTGTATGCATAGGTGTGGGCGCATGTGTGCACATGTTTATAGAGGCCTGAGGTTGATGTGGGGACCATCATCAGTTGCTCTTCCATTTTATTCACTGAGGCAGAGTCTCTCAATCAAACTCAGAGCTTGCCAATATGTCTGCTGTGGGGATTCCTTCTCCCTGCCTTCAGAGGCCTGGCTGCCATCACACCCACTGGGCACTGAGTTTTGGGATCAGAATTCCAGGTCTTCACACTTGAGCTTATTTGCCAGCCTTAGCTATTGAGCCTTTGCTCCAGCACTGATTTACATTTTTAGAGTTAAAGCAGATTCTTGTTTGCAAATATAATACTTTATCTAAAGGCAGGTTAAGATGCTGCCACAGATGGCCTTTTCTGAGTGCATTTCTTTCTATAACAAGGTAGATACACTCATGCATGTAGAACATGGTTGCTCTGAAACTCTCCAGCTCCTTTTGTTTCAAAGCTTTTACTATTTTATGGCACAGTTTTTGTCGTCATGTCCACACCCTAACATAATGTATAATTTATTGCGCAGCTATCTTGTTATGTAGGACTGGTTTAAACCTTCGGGAGAACCTTAAGAAATAAGATAACTGTGTGTTTAGTGTTAATAAATAATACATTAAAGAGTAATTATCTTGTGTGGCGCCTGAGTCTAGAAATTGCTATAAGTACATAAAGTTTTTATTCAGCCTGGTGCTAGTGCACCCTTAATTATATAATAAATAATGTGTTTCTTACTGGCAACATGTGTTTTTCAGTCGGAAGAAAAGTCTTCACTTATTTTAGAGATTTTCTGAACCTGTGACCTCATGTAAAGATGTAAATAAACAGCAAATGTTCACGTCCTTTTTCTGGAGCTCATAGAGACTACAGATTTGGTATGATTGATCTGACAGATTGAGACTTCATCAGAGTTCTGCTTTTAGGAAATTATCTGATCCACTCCCCGCTGTTCTGTTCTTATCATTCCAGCAGTAAAGGCATCCCTCACAATGTCCCCAGCTTCTTCTTTTGTTATGGTGCAGAAGGGGTGGAGGGGAAAGAGGGGGCTCATTTCCATGTAGCTTTTTATGTTCCTTCTGATAATTATTCAAGCACCAGGAAAGGTGGCAAATATTTAACTTGCTTTTGTTCCCACTTAGAGCCTTGGTGGTTCTTGTGGAATCTTGTGCAATCTTCAGTTTTCATTGAAGTTGTTGATAATCTTCCTTTTGTGTACTATTTGTGGTTCTAGCTTTCAGGAAAGATGGCGAATTTGTTCTGTGTTCAGCCCTTAAGTGTTCCTCCTTAGCTGCCTTTGTATTTCTCATTCAAATATCCTTAAGAAAGGTAAGGTATACATCACTCACTTTTAAGGAAACTGTTTTAGGAAAAGAGCTTAGTAAATATGTAGGTAGTAGTGAGATGGTTTAATACTGTGTGCGTGTGTGATAGTTGAAAATACCAGAGTAAAAGACAGGCCAACTAGTTGATATATTTTGACATTTATTTGATTTCAACTCTACCATTTGTGCGAAGAGACATTTTGCTATTTCTACCTATGAGCCCTAGACTGTCTCTGAATCTTGACCTGGATTGGATGAGATTGCACTAATGGAATGATACTCATGAGAAGTGCACAAAGTCATCCAAGGCTGCTTCATGATTCCTCTAATTGTAAGATAATTATGATCAGTACGATATCACATCCTGTTTGCCCTTCTTCAGAATTTACCTGCCTGTTGCACTAATGGAATGATACTCATGAGAAATGCACAAAGTCATCCAAGGCTGCTTCATGTTTCCTCTAATTGTAAGATACTACAGTCAGTACGATATCACAATCTTGTTTGCCTTTCCTCAGAATTCACCTGCCTACCTGTGGAGATTTATTCAGATTCATTCTTACACTTATCCATCTGATACTTAGTAAATACCTTTGAATATCCCATCCTAGAAGTTGGAGGATTCAAGGACTGGTATCTGTTTTTGCAAGTTTCTTATCTTGTGCTAAAGACAGTTTGAAAGCTGTCCTCATCATGCATTGAAAACACTGTTGATGGACAAATGTATCAAGTGCTAGAGGAACAGAGATGGCTTCTATGCTCGGAGATGTAGCCCAGCTCCTTGTTAGTTATCCTTGTTAGTCATCATCCTAAGGGAGACCTTTGACTCTTCCTTTCCTAGCAAAAACTCAGCTGTCATGGAAAAAACTCTTTATCTTTCTCGATTTGGGATGACCCATAGTGTTTAAACTTTAAAAACGGTGTGTCTCTTCCCAGAAGAGCAAGCTGATTAGTAAAGGGTTAAGTCAATCTGTTTTGTTGCCCTGGGCCATATAAATAATGTTGCAGTAAATACCTCTAGAGTATAAGTCAACTGCAGTAGAGCGCATGTGCTCTGAGAGCCAGTTCTGCAGGCAAGCCCTGTGTCTGTCCGTTCTCTTCCTCTGCTGGGCCTGCCATTGGGAGTTCTGAGGGGGTCAAGCTTTGTTGTTTGACTGTTGTTTGTCTAGAGAATGTAGCATCCCAAATGTATACAAGCTGATTGTATGAGACAAGGGACAAACTATTTTTCTGCTTATGGTAACTCGCTGTTGAACTCCCTATTCTTGAACAAATCAAGTCTGTGTTCTCTAGAGCACATGGTTAATTTTTTTTATTCTGAGCTTTAGAATGTGTATTAAAATAATTGTTGGTTTCCCCTCCCCCCTTTGTCTACAGCAAAGCCAGAACTCTATTTGAAAAAAATGCTGCCCCAATTTTACACCTGTCTGGCATGGATGTGACTGTTGTCAAGGTGAGAATGACTCTCAAGGCTTTATTTGCACAAGGCCACACTTCTCATGTATCCTTTGCTCTTACCTTCTAAACAGAACTCAGTTTTTCATTTAAGACAAGAAGAAAATCAATGTTATGTCTCGTTTTACTAATTACTTAAAGAAGTTTTGTTTTCTCCTGACTTTGTCTGCTTTTCATTTCAGCACAGGCTCACATGAGTGTGTGGAATACAGCTCACATGGGTGTGTGGAGCACGGGCTCGCATGGGTGTGTGGGGATCCTATACTTTCCATCTGAGAGGCAGCAGGTGGAGTTATCTCTTAGTTGTCAGAGTGTGTTCCCCAAAATACAAAGCCCTATACTTTGAGGTGTTTAATTTCTTAGTAGTTCCACTAGCAGGTAAACATTTTCTTCCTTGTAAAGAATTGTTAGTGACTGGGAATTTTAAAAAGTAAATCATTAGAGTTTTGAGATTTTAGGTATAAAAAAAAGGCAAAATGAGTTAGGAGAAATTGTAAATTTTAGATACTGTCTCAGGTTTCCATTGTGGTGAACTTCAAATGGCGTATGTGTTTGTGTGTGGGGGAATGCATTTATTCAAAACCACCCTTCTGTTATTTTTAATTAATTAAAGAGAATTGTTTGTATGTTTGTGCATTGCACATATACCTTGAATCTACAGAAGTTATTTTGGTGAACTTCAGGTGGCATATGTATGCATGTGTAGGGTGAGCATTTAGTCCAAACCAGCTTTCTGCTGTATTTATTTTTAATTAATTAAAGAGAATTGTGTATGCGTACATACACTGCATACATGCCTAGTAACTACAGAAGCCAGAAGAGGATGTTGTGTTCCCTGGAACTGGAGCTATAGACAGTTGTGAGCCACCATGTGGGCGCTAGGACTCAAACCAGATCTGCGGGAAGAGCAGCAAATGCACTTTATTGCTGAGCCATCTCGTCAGCCCCTGCCTCCTCCAGTGTTTTAAACCTGGGTTTATTTCTTCTTAAATTATTTTTGAAGTTATGATATAATTGCATCATTTCCCCCTTCCATGTCCTCCCTCTAGACCTTCCCATATATGCCTCCTTGCTAAAGTACTGTTTTTAAGAGTATTTTATTGATTCTTTGAGAGTTTCATATAATTTTGATACTTCTCATCTCCTACTCCTTCCCCACCTCATCTCAGATCTGTCCCTCAATTGTACCCCCTAGATCCCCAATCCCTTCTTCTTTATGTCTTTAAAAAAAATTCAGTAGCCGGGTGGTGGTGGTGCATGTCTTTAATCCCGGGAGGCAGAGACAGGCAGATCTCTATAAATTCGAGGCCAGCCTGGTCTACAAGAGCTAGTTCTAGGATAGGCTCCAAAGCTACAGAGAAACCATGTCTCGAAAAAACCATCATCATCATCGTCGTCGTCATCATCATCATCATCATCAT
>LOEQ01015942.1:0-13485 GCA_001685075.1 Bramus lutescens | reverse complement strand
GGTTGTGAAAGTTTTCTTCTATAATTTTGTTGAATATATTTTCTGGGCCATTGATCTGCAATTCTTCTCCTTCTTCTACCCTATTTTTTTTAGATTTGGTCTTTTTATTGTGTCCCAGTTTTCCTGGATGGTTTATGATGAGAATTTGTTTGATTTGATGTTTTCTTTGATCAGTGCATTTATTTTCTCTATTGGGTCTCCTGCATCTGTGATTCCTTCTTCAATCTCTTGTATTCTGTTGGTTATGCTAGTCTCTGAAGTCTCTGTTCATTTTCCTAGATTTTCCATATCCAGCCGGCCCTCAGTTTGTTTTTCTTCATTGCCTCCATTTCAATTTTCAAGTCTTTAACTGTTTCCATTGTCTGTTTGTTTTTTCTTGATTTCCTAGGGTATCTTTTGTGGATTTACTCATTTTTCAAACTTTTTGTTATTCTTCTCATCCATTACTTTAAGGGAGTTTTTCATATCCTCTTTAAGGGCTTCTATAGTTTTCATAATGTCAGTTTTTTTCTAATTCTTCTGGATTAGGGTGTTCCAGTCTTCCTGTTGTAGGTTTGCTGTGTTCTGGTGTTTCATGTTGGTTTTCAGATTGTTGGAAGAATTCTTTCATTAGTGCCTGTCCATCTCTTCTTGCAAATGCTCTCTGATTGATATTCTGTTACAGGATCAGGGCCCCTTGCTGGCCAGGGGACCTCACAGACAAAGGGTCTACCTTGCTGCAGGCAGGCTACTGAAATAAAGGAACTTCCACCTGGTTGAAATCACCTCCTGTTCCCAGCACCCAAACAGGCTGAGCTGGGGATCTATGGCCCTGAAGAAGGGAAGGGAAGGGAAGAGATGCCTGAGTGCAAGCTGGGATTGGGTAGGAAGCTGGGGGGATTAGTCAGCATTAGGAGCCCCTGCAGAATGAGCACGAAGTTTAGGGGATTGAGGAATGTCTGTGTTTCCACAGGTCAGGACCGCACTCACTCCTCCCATGGATCTTCTGGTACAGGATCAGGGCCCCTTGCTGGCCAGGGGACCTTGCAGATAAAGAGTCTACCTTGCTGCTGGCAGGCTATTGAAACACAGGAAGAACTCCAGCCTGGTTGAACCCACCACCCAGTCCCAGCACCCAACAGGCTGATCTGGGAGATCTATGGCCCTGAAGAAGAGAAGGGAGGAGGTGCTTGAATGCAAGCTGGGATGGGGTAGGAAGCTAGGGGCAGTAGCTGGGGTTATGAGCCCTTGCAGAATGAGCAGGAAGTTTAGGGGATTGAGGGATGTCTGTGTTTCCACGGGTCAGGACCACACTCACCCCTCAGATGGATCTTCTGGTATCAGAAATCAGAAAACTTAAGTAAGGTCGAACAAAGCCCTTATAATTATGCCCAAAAGGCTGTATTATAAGCTATTTTAATGGTTCTAAGAAATTTTAAAGAACTTCTCAATGTAGTTGCTGATTACAATTTACAGAAAGAGTTGTTTTGCATATGTAAACCACTGAATTTATGCCAGATGATGTAGAATTGAATCCATTATTCATTCAAGTTAAATATATAATCAGGTATTGGCTTTGTTTTATAGACGTAACACACAATTAATCCCGTATGGGTCTGCCAGGTCCTCTAGCAAAAATTGTTCAATTATTGATTGGATATGTGGTGAAGGCTGCAGAATTTCACACACACACACACACACACACACAAAACATTATGTCAATAGCAAAGGCTTAAAAAAGAGTTTTCTGGTACATGGCAACAAGCTAAGGATATTATAAGTAGATGTCCTGCTTGTTCTTTCCATAGCCAAACCCCGCTACTTACAGGGAGTAACCCAAAGGGTACTGAAAAGAATGAAAGATGGCAGGTGTATGTTTTCCACTTTCCAGAATTTGGAAAATTATATTATGTACACCACACCATTGACACTTATTCAAGTTTTCAATGGGCATCTACTTTGAGCTCAGAAATAGCTAATTCAGTAATTATGGATTTGCTAGAAGTTATTACCATCATTGAGACACCTGCACAGCTAAAGACAGATAATGGTCCAGCATATGTCTCTAAGAAAATGAAACATTTTTTTCTTATTATAATACAAAGCATATTACAGGTATACCAAATAATCCTACAGGTCAGGCATTTGTAGGAAGATCAAATCAAACTATAAAGCATATGTTAAACTAATAGAAAGTGATAGAAAATATCCCCAGAAATAGATTGAATAATGCTAATTATCCTTAAATTTTCTTAATGCCCTTGAGAAAAGAACAGCATCAGCAGAGAGAATTTGGATAATAGAAAAATATTCTGAATTAAATCAACCAGTACATTTCAAGGATGTGTTGACCTCACAATGGAAACCAGGAGATGTGCTATGTTGGGGAAAGGGTTTTGCTCTTGTTTTGACAGGAGAAGCAAAGTTTTGGATACCATTAAAATTAATAAAGATTTGGTTTGAAAAGAGAAACCTTAAGTCAAAGAGATAACAGCTGATCCAGAGAGTTTACAATCATACAGGTGTTAAGGAAACCTCATAAGTGTTGGAGCAGGTTTCTGTTCTTGTCTTTGCAGGAAGATTCTCATCTTCAAAATATTGAGAAATCATGGACATCTAGATGCCTAAAAGAGAAATAATAACTATCTGGAAAGGATCACCAAGTGAAGTAAAATCTGACTTATGATGACATATTATCTGCAGGGTAAAATTTCATTGCCTGAACATGTATATATCTCTACTTAAAAATTAAAGATGACTTTGGAGTTGGACAATGGCTATCCTTCTCTTAATCCAATCATATTGGTAAAAAGAAAACTTCAGAGTTTCTGTCTCATATCAGGAGTCATCTGGTATGGGACAGAAAGAAGAAAGAACTTTAAGATTTTACTTTCCCCCATAAAGAGTTTTGTCTCTATCATACCTTTCATTGGTTTTGGGTACCATCTGCTCAAGTTGGTTCCATATTGATTAGCTGAAATGGTGCACTTTTGTACAACGTTCTTGCCAAAACTTTAAATAAGAACTTCAGAAAAACCCTATCAACTATCCAGAGATTATTTGCAGTTATACCAGACAGTAATCTTGAAACTCAACCACCACTTTTGATTTAATAGATCCTATAGAAAGAACATCACCCCTATGACTGCTGGGAGTAATTTTAGAAGACGATGTCCCCTCTCCCAACAATGTTTGTCCTCAGTGTTAGGGATATCAATTAAGGATTGATTGTAACTGGTATAGGGTTGGGGGTTGGGGTGAAAATTATGTAGGCTCAGGGATCTCCTTTGGGAAAAAAAGGAAACTGGAATGATAATAGATAATAGATAGATTACTCACACTAATAATAATAGTGAATAATAGAGTTAATACTTGTGATCTATTATTTATAGATAATTCACATTGGTATAGAACAAATTCAAGTTATATTTGTTATATTTAATATGCTTCTATTTATGTTTACAATAGTTGCACACCTATGCAAATTTTTTGTCATATTTTATGCCTCCATTTTTCTCTCTCTGTTTAAGACATTTTGTATATGTATACAATTTTCAGATATATTTATCATATTGTATTATCCATTTCTACCTCTAATCAAGATACTTATACATTGTTTACATTTTGAGGTCATTGTCCTCATTTGCTGCACAGTTGCTTAAAGGTTGTTTGATATTCTAATATGAAGCCTTACCCTTAAGCTATATAAGTATTAAGAATTATAGGTCAACAATCATTCCTGTTTTCATACTTATAGTTAAAATAATCAGTTCTTTTAGATACATAGAGATTGTGTTCTGCATAGATAGTAATCTTCAACCACTTTAAAGAAATGTAGAATATGGCACTTAAATACCTTAAGGTTCTGTTGATGTGAGACACAATGGCGCCTGGCAGGATTGATCTATTCCCAAGAGAATGTTGAGTACCAAAGACACTCCACTAGGAGCTTATTTTCTTCTCCGCAAAATTAACCTTTGCGCAAAGAACTGCCCATGTCTTGACCACTGACAAAATGCATAGCACTCAGACTGGACAAGCAATATACAAGAAAAAAGGCTGTCAAACCTTGCCAAGAGAAGTTAGGAGAGTTTTGAATATTTTCTGCCTCTGGAAATGATCTGTCAGTTATTCTAGGCCTTAGCTAATGTTGGTTGCTCCAACTTTGCAAATGAAACCTTGGGTCACTGCCAAGGTATCCAGTTTTCTCTGGTATTTATTGCACATTTTGGAAGTTGATTGATTGCTTTTACTGTTTATTCAAGTAACATTATTTCCCTTCTCAGATCTTTGATGGTTTTGATGACTAGATAGTCATAGTTACTTTCCTCTCATGTCTTGGCCATGTCATTTATAATACAAGACATAGTCTACTTAGGATGGGATACTCATTGAAACATTTGGCATAAGCTTCTTGTTTAATACTGTTTATGCTGCTGTCATTTAATTTTTATACTTGATATTTGTTCTTATTGTGTATAGTTTTGGATTGAGTTGCAATTCTCTGATTTAGGCAAAAGGAGGAGGTACTAGGGAAACTCCTTCAACCAATGGCCTTTGAGATGCTGGACCACTTTGGGTGTGATATTGGGGTACTATAAAAAACAAGATGTAGAAATGTGCTCTCTCTCTCTCTCTCTCTCTCTCTCTCTCTCTCTCTCTCTCTCTCTGTGCAGGATTTGGTTCCTGTTCTCCACTTGTGAAAAGGACTGTTGATATGTGAGTCTACCCCTAAGAAAAGAACACTTTATTTTACTCAATTCTGAGCTAGTGTGTGATTACTTTATTGTATTTATTACTTCATTCTACAGTTGCTTCCAATTGTGTACACACCAGAATGAATTTTTCATGCCCTGCATATGTTATCTTCAACAGATTTACTATCCAATTCTGTATTACAACCAAACAGCAGTCATAGCTTTTCTAGTTCTTGAGTGCACAGGTCTCTTGACAAACAACAAGGAAGTAACCTAACCTAGTGCTTAAATTTCCAACCAGCATCGTAATTCCGTGGTATATCTTTCCCCATTCATGTAAGGGGCCTTACTTTAAAATCTTCACCTGTTTTATTTACTGTGCATTCAGACTCTTTTACATATATGTAAAATACTCAGAGGTTAATACTTTGTAATGAAATATCTTTCAAGAGTAAGGGCATGATATCAAGGCTTACCATCATTCATAGTATATAAGTGCCAATTGGTTTTGGATATTCTAAAAAGAAACTTAGCAAGATCCAATACAGTACTGAATGATCCCCTCACTTAATGTCAATCATTTCTTTGAAAGAACAGTGTTGTACAGAGCAACACTGGTAAAAATCAGTACTGCAGCTACCCTTACATAGTCCACAGATATTTTCAGTGAGACATTTGGCCTCATCATCCTGGGAAACTGTTACTATTCTGGGATGCTTGTTCTCATATCTGAATTGCACCCCACTTGGACTGCTCAACTTGGCTCAGGCCCAAGGAAAATATAGTCAAGCTCCCAAGTTCTGGCAAGCTCTGGGTCTGCACTGTTGCTCAGATTTTAAAGCCTTTAAAAATCATATTACCATTTGCTTTCCTGTTGATTTTTATTTTTGTACTCCAGCTCAACACATTTCTTTTCACATTTGCCTTTGAGTGATCTCAATAGACCCTTTTGTCTGATTTGTCTTTTGATTATCCCTCCTCATTGATTGCTTTTGCACTTTATAAACGAGTTAAACACTGGTCAAAATCATGCAGGTTTTCTACCTCTTCTGCTTTAGAAGGAGCATATCCTACTATGAGATACAGCAAGTCCTCTGGCCTTGTACACTCGATATGAAATGTTACCCTGCTTATGTCTATCTTCTCAGTAATGCAATCCTTTCTCTGTTATTTCTCAATTTCTGATGTCCATGGGGATTTCAGGTGGTGATAGCTAAAGACCCATAATAACTCCTATGAGCAAACCCACTAGGAAATTCTTTCACCTGTATTGATTCAGATCATGCAAACTTTGTTTCAAAGAGAGATGTGTAGTTGGTTATATTAACCCATTTTTCTGCTTCCATGACACTTATACAGATCCTATCATAATTTTTATTTCACAAAGAAATTCTTTTCATTGCTCATTAAAAAGATTTCCCCAGTTTTCAGTAGTAAAGATGATGAGTAGTGACTTAAGACCATGGCTTCTCACATTTTAGATTTTTTCCTCCCTCTCTTTTTGAGTAAGACCTGAGAATATCTTCTATCATGTTTTCTTCCTCACTGCTTATTGTTAAGATCCTCACCTACATGAAAAATCACATTTAAATGTCAGCCCTGAGAGCTTCCATTTGTATCTTCTGCTTTACTCTCTTTCTCTCCACTATCTTTCTCTTCCCCTGGGCTCCATTTTTTTTTTTTTACATTTCAACAGGAGCGCTTTAGAACAACTAAAATTTGTACACCATTGCTTATATTCTGCCAGCTGTAAGAAATGGCAAGTCATTGCTTGTATCTCAGCCACCCTTTCATCCACTTTTCCTGCCAAATTAGTCGCTAATGAAAAGAACAGCTTCAGTGTCTTTCCCATTGCTATTCCTCACTGATTTTGATATTTTTTCATTTGTATATCTTACTATTCATAATAAGAATCATGTAAGTAAGCCACAGCCAGTCTGGAGAGATGGCTCAGTGGTTAAGAGCACTGACTACTCTTCCAGGGGACCCAGGTTCTATTCCCAGCACATGCATGGCATCTCACAAAGGACAGTAACATCAGTAACCGGTGTTTTCTTTGGGCTGGAAAAATGGCTCAGTGGTTAAGAGCATTGCCTACTATTCCAAATGTCCTGAGTTCAATTCCCAGAAACCACATGGTGGCTCACAACCATCTGTAATGAGTTCTGGTGCCCTCTTCTGGCCTGCAGGAATACAAGAAGACAGAATACTGTACACTAATAGATAAATAAATAAATATTCTAAGAAAATAAGCCACAGCCTATTGGTAACCCTGGCACATACATATTACTTTCAGGGACACTATATATTTCTTAGTTATCAGTGGTTCTTGGTGAGAACAGTCATTCCCATATTCATGTGTTAGAACTCATTTATTAACAAACAATGCCATTCATGTGATTCTCTCCAAGGATGTTGCACTATCCATAGAAGCTACATTGTCACACATCATTGTGGCTACAGACATTTCACCCTCAAAAGAGTCAGCCTTAGTTACATCCCTCAGCAGCCATTACAGTGGCCATACAGACACTCCTCTCCAAGTCATCTTTGTTTTAGTTGATCCCTGTTCAGGAAACAAGCATATTGTGTTACTTTCTTGAGAAACATGAACAAATGTTGTTTCTTAGAGCATACAAAAAATAACAGATAAAAGAAACAATTCACCCACTCTATCTCAATGAACCATTGAGTTTATAGAAGTTGTTTCCAGGAATATATGGGAGGGGTTATTTACATGAGTATAGATGCTCAAAAGCAGAAGCATCTGCAATATGCCCACCACAGCCTCAGAGATAGTTTATGAAATCTGTGTTCTTGGAGCACCTTGAATGAATAATAGAGCTCAGGCAGGTCAGTCAGTTGGAGGATGCTTACTGATTATGAAATGTTGATAAAATGCCTAACTTGCATGAGCTCTCTGAACCTTGTAGATCTTGTTTAGAACTCAGGCAGGTCAGTCAGTTGGAGAACGCTTACTGATTATGAAACGTTGATAAAATGCCTAACTTACATGAGCTCTGTGAACCTTGTAGATCTTGTTTATCCTCTGCATCTTGAATGTTTCAATTTGAATGAAACAGCCACATAACAATCCTAGCAGTGTTCAGGAGTTGAACTACATAGTTTCTCTCATTTTATGGCATTTAGGCTAATTCCATGCACCTCTGTCTTACAGTAGCAAGTAATGAGTTCTGTGAGTCTATTTTGCATAAGGCCTTCCAAATTCAACAGTTTCAAGGGCATAAAAACACCTTGTTTATCATTACTTATTTTACTGAGGCATTATTATATGCTTGTTATGTATGCTGAACCATAGATTGTCTCTTTTTTCTTTCAGAGGCAAATGCTATTGGTTATATTATTGGTTTCTACCATGCTTTATCAGTACAGCTGGTCCCTCACATAGAATGCCAGGTTTAGTATCTGAGGACTGTACTTCAGCACAAGCATAGCTTGCACTCCCTTTCCCGTTCGAATCACCAACTGTGAAAACACAAACTCAGCACCTCATCCTGTCCTCCCTTTTTCCTGCTTCTTACAAATCAAAGGATCATGTAGTAGGCAGCATCCACATGTATTTAACACACTAAAATTCCTCCCTTATTTAGGCAATATCTTTGGTTTAAATAACTCAACCTCAGTTATGTATCATATTGTCTGAAGAAGAGTTTCAAACCAGTGCCAACACAGCCTGCCTATGACCATGTCTCGTAAGTGCTACTTTCAGTGGCTACAATGATATTCTTTAGTCTATAGGTCATTTGGAAGGCATCACCATGCTCCCATCATGGATCTCATTTACTAAGGATGCATGCTACATTATGCACACAGAGACAGGTACTCTAGAATCTTTCTAATGCTATTCCATTCTCAGACAGTTTAGTCTCAGTTCCTGTCTTACCACTCATAGTAGGGAGTATGCAGTTTATATTGCAGCAAGAGATGCATTATATCATAGCACATAGAGAAAAGTTGCCACTCAGAAATTTCTCTAGAGGGTGTACCATATATAGGGTACTAAGCCAAGGGAAAAATCACCCTGCCTTTGACCTGCACCCAGAGCCATGAGACTTGTGCCAAACAATGTTTTGAGGTTTGCAGTGAAGCAATAGTTCCTATACATTTTCAGTAGCTCACTGCACATGCTCCAGTGTCCATATAAAAGTCCACTCTGTCCAGCCCTCTGCTCTCTCTCTTCCCATTCAGAGGCAGTCACCATTCTGTTTCTTCTCAATAAAATTCTTATGTGAATTTTGTTGTATGGTATGACTTTTGGTATTGTTTTACTCCTGTCAAGATGCCCTGTGCCAGAAAATCCTTGGATTAATGTCATGACATGGATAGGCTTTCATAGTACCCATATTTCCCCTCATGATCCACACTGGGACCCTATCCCTCATCTCCTATCAACCTGCAACAGACTCATGTTATGGTTCACTAATAGCTCAGCATCCCATCCATCAGTGATAATTTGGTAAATTTGTTTACCTTTTGGTCAGTGTAAGTCTTCCCTTCATTCAGTGTAAACACTTCCCTGAGCCCATGAAAGTAACTCCTGAATGTCTGGCACTTTTCTGGTATTTATGGAAGCTGAGGTATACATATCCATGGTCTTTATAGCTAGAGGCTGGCCTTCTTCACCTATCTCGTTCCCCTCATGCTCAAAATCATATTCATTCACCTTCTTTAGGCCCAACTGGGCTATTGCAACCCTTTGTTCTCCCTTCCCTTTCCCACCTCCCCCTCAGAGTTGCTTTGAATCCCATGGTTCTCAGTACCTTTTTGGCTTTTAAGATAGTTTGCAACCCCATTCCTGTCTTTTTCTTTGTAGATGAGATCTTATTCCTGAGCACTGTTGTTCATTATCTTCTAGCAAATCTTTCAGCCTCATGAAAGTTTCTGGTACTAGTCTCCTCTGGTTGTTAACTCTGTCTCCCATTGAGTATGGTGATTATCCAGTAAATAGTGTGGTCCTCATTTGTTCCTCCCTGAGTCCTGAGGACACCCTCAACTATACAAAGTTGCAACACTTTTTTCTCCCCTCTCCCATCCATGGGAACAGCAACATCCATATCTTCTTATTCCCCCTAGGGATGTCTGTTAGAAAACCTTCAGCCTCTCCATGTAGCATCCAACCAGAAGGGACCCAACATGCTCGCTTTTGCAATCAAACTTTTCAATATCCCTTAGATAACCAATATAAATGGCTGCCTATTGCCACCCTAGAACCTAGTATTCAACTACTGCATGCAATCAGGGAAAAAGAACGAGATTCCTCATTCTTTCTTATCCACTTTTATCTGTACTCCAAACCTTCTTGCTGTTCTTCCTGTTCTCCCAAACAACTTTCCTTAGCTATGAAGCACAAACCAACTTCTAACTCAACTTCAATGTATCACCCAATCTTACAGCCTCATCTTTCATGACATTTATATAATTCTCACCAACAATCTTCTCTTTGAGGAGTGCAGGAGAGTCTGGAACCAAGATAGAACATGTGCCAAAAAAATTCACCCACCTAATGCTGCCCAGCCAGTTATGGCTGAGGCAGTCCCCCAAAGGGCCCCATAATGGAGCTAGAGTTCCCTGGGGGAATTCTATTTAGGGATGAATATAACTTGGCCCCTTGCAGGTCTCAATAGGCTACTCTTCCAGCTCTAAATTATGAAGAAATCCAAATGGTCATCCAGGACAAACATAAAAACCCATCTCAATTCCTAGGCCACCTTAAAAAGAGCCTCTTACAATATACCAATCTGGATCCTGAGACCCAGATGGAAAACACCTCCTGGCATACTTATTTTCCCAGTTTCCCTGACATTTGGACAAAATTTAAATGCCTAGAGAAGGTACCCCTGATATAGTGGCATTTCAATTGTATTTTAACAAATAAAGACTGCCTGAAGATCTAAGACTAAAATGACTCTACTAGTCAGACTTGCAGACCAGATTATGGTTACAAGTAACTTTAGTCTCAGTTGTCATAATTACACACACCCTTAATATCATTAGTCTTAATGACACACACCTTTAATCCCAGTACTATCAATTAACAGGGATTCAAATGTCTTCTGAGTATTGATAATATTCAAGTTCTTTTATGTAGTTCTGATATTTTAGAATGTTGAAGCAGAGATAACTGGTGTTGGGTTATGGCTATCTCCTCCACTAGACCAAGCATTTTTATTTAAAGGTTTTCTCCAAAATTCTGCCTCATGCCACATAAAGTCACCTGATTATGACAAATAAAGAAGAGCAAAACAAGACAAAAGGATTTAAAGGAACTTGCTCTGTATTGACTGCTTTCAGTAATAACCACTCATGTCTCTAGTAAATGATTAGGTGGAAAATGTGAAAGTAAGTTCTAATGGCCTATGAAAGTGTTATAAGGTCATCCATAGGAAAGACCATGTAGCCACACCTCCAAGATTCCTTTCTGGTTCTCAGTTCCTGCATATGGGCCAGCTGGATTGAGTGATAATTTTTCCTGGGGAGATAGTACATGTGTCTATTTAGCCCATATTGGACACTGAAGGCAGATGACAATTATTTAACCATGTCTAGCTTGATGAATCTATAAGTTTATAAGGGTTACTTTCTGTAACATGTGATGGAATACTTCCCCGAATACAGTAGACTGACTCAAAGAAACTACATTGCCAAAACATCCAGATCAAGATGGAGATGATGACTCAAGAAAGCTGCATCTCTGGAGCCACCTGTCCTTTTTTGTTTCAGTGCTCTCCATCAAAGAATCTTCCCTCTCCTAGCTTCTCTCTCCTAGCAAGTTTTTGTTCCTTCTGCTACTTCAGGGAGGGAGCCTCATGAGTCCTCTAAGTTTGGTGAGGTTCCTGAGTTTTATGGTCTTCCCTTCTCTCTTCAGCTTGTGTGTGTGTGTGTGTGTGTGTGTGTGTGTGGCATGTGGAGGGGGAAGATATATTTCAACTTAGAGAAATAGTGACACAACAAATAACATGTCTTTGACAGTTTTAATCATGGATCTGGAAGACATGTTTTTAAATGAGTTGTGAAGCAAGTAAGCACCTACTTTCAGGACTACTACTTCAGAAGCAAAAATTATATAAATTATACATTTATATATTCAGAATTTATATACTTAATTTATAAATTTAAAGCAAAAGTAAATGGACCTTCTTTAACATGACTGCATTTGGTGATAACAGGACATTGAAGATATGCTATGTTCAAAGTTCTTTCTGTTGTTGGTGTTATTTTTTGAGACAGGGTTTCTCTGTGTAGCTTTGGAACCTGTCTTGGAACTCACTCTGTAGTCCAGAATGGTCTTGAACTCACAAAGATCCATCTGTCTCTGCCTCCTGAGCGCTGGGATTAAAGGCATACACCACCCACCACTTTCCAGCATTGTTTAAAGTTCTTAAATTCAGTTGTATCTGTCAACAATTCACAACTCCACTTCACAGGATTGTGTACCTTAAATTTAATGTTATTACACAGATATAATGATTGATGACTGTTTTTATAGTTTAGAGTAGTTATACAGAGTTCTGATTATCACCTATAATTTCCCTCATGATGAAAACATTCTCAGAGTGTCCAGTTCTCCTGCTATTTTGTGAACTAAGAGTTTAAATGTCTGTGTTCATTTTTTTTCTCAGTGAAGCACAGGCAGGAACAGCAAACAAAACACAATTACTTGCTTTCCTAATGATGTGTTTGGCACATCACCCCATATAAGCCAGGTAATAATTTGAGCCAATGTAATGTCACTTGATGAACAGACTAATTACAGAGGTTCATTTTTGAGCTGAGAGAAACTACTGCATTCAAGCTAAAGGCAATAGAAATTTAAGTCAAGAATTCCTTCTTGAGGATCTGTTTTTCAGAGCTAATAGCAATGCAACAAATATATGCAACTGATTAACATATGAATAGTGCTACATAAATTAGCTCACTAATCTCATATCATGGAAATTTAGTACATACTAGTTATCATGTAAATATTCACAATACATAGGTTAACAATAGCAGAAAAGCCAGTATCATCTAATGGGCTAGAGAACAGAAAGTGTGGCTTTATTGATGCATCAAAGCCAAGGACTTGTAAGAGGAGCAAAATCACCATACAGTCTGCTCTGAGGACTGATATCACTGAGAGAAAAGTTCTCCAAGAGGTTTGTAGAGGAGACACAACATCAAGGATGCTGCCTACATCAGCAGGAAAGAAGAAAAATTACAAAAGGGAATGTACAATAATTTGTCAGAAAACAAAAAAGCAATAAAGTTCTACAAAGAGAAAACCATTCACCATCATCCAGTTTGTAATTTTACCCAGTACAACTTACAAAGCATATCTTGTACTCATTTCCTATAAAGTTAGTTCATTTTATCAACATTTTAGCTCAAATAAATGTAGAAAATGTATGCCTCATTAGCTTAATAGGTAGTGCACAAGACTCTTAAATGTAGAACAGTTGACATCACACAAAAAAGCTTCATATTATATAGGAATTTTATTATGAAAATTGAGTTTGTTTTATTGTCAAGTTAACTAATTGCAATAATGAAATTTAATTCAGACTTTATGTAATGTCTTCCATTATCATTACTATTAAAATAATTGATAAAAATAATTTTGTTGAGTTCTAATAAAGTATATTAGGTTAGTCCCGTTTTAGCTACTATATTGAAATACTCAAGGCAAGATACTTTTATTAAAAGCTATTCTTTCCTCAAAACAAATGCTCATGAGGTTGTGGGAGAAAAGGAATCAACATTTGAAGGCGTAAGTCATAAACAATCCCACACCAGTTGGGAATTAAAGGGG